>SJYA01001893.1:664375-824386 GCA_006410615.1 Neotragus moschatus
ATCACCAAGAAAAAGGCAGAGAGGACAAAATAAACCCGGTTGCTGTGACTCTGCCTGGAGAATCAATTACCAAGAGGGTAGTCATATTCTATTGGCGTTTGTTCTCAATGCAAAAAAAGATGCATTCCAAACCTCAAGTGTAAATCCATTATTTAAATTTTAAAACATGATCTATCTAACCCATGATGTTCTTTAAGAATAGTACTGTAGTAATATTATAAGATTAGATTTAGCAAAGCTTGGCTTTTCTGTAGTCAAGCTCCCAGTAAGTTATCAAAAACATATTTCCTCCTTGTGAGGAAATGTGAGGGAGATTTGTCTCTCCCTTCCCATGAGCTAGGTGTGAGGGACACCCTTCACCTCCCTCTGCCTAGAAAACCAATGGCATCCACAGAGTGAGGGCCCCGGTGCAAGGAAGCAGGGTCAGGGAGAGGCAGCTGCTCTAAGAGGCAAAGGCCCTGCATCCAGGCTCCTAATACAACAATCCCTGGCCTTCCTCAAGGACAGAAGGCACCACGGCTTCAGCTTTCTCACTCTGGAACCCTATGTTCATTTTTGTTCTTGAGATTCCATCTTCAGATTCTCTAATTTGGTGTCAATTCTGGGATCTGTTCTCCCAAGTCACCCTTAATTTCCATTAGGAAAGCTCCTTCCTAGAGCACTTCTCCACTTTCTCTTTTTTCCATTTATACCTTGTAGGGAAGGGAAAAGGTGTCTAATTGACAAGAACATACCTCCTAGGAGAAGAAATACAAATAACATACCTCCCACTACACACACGCAAAAATAAATTCCTTAATTGTCTTTAATTTTAAAAAAAAGAGGCAATTCCTGGCATTCTTTCACAACACCTAGTGTTGGGTTATATGAACAGAACTCCTAGAAGCAAAAAATAAATTTGAGAAAGAGATGCTATTAACAACCATCTGTGGGGAAAGTTGAGGAATTGCTGATTTGGCCTTTCTGTTCCTGCATTGAGTCTGAAGAGAATGGCAGGTTGTGAACAAAAGCAGAAACAGGAGAGAAGATGTCAAAATGGCACTAAACAGGAGAGGAAGTGTTCTCCACCTCTGTCTGGGCAAGGGTTTATTCATAACTCACATAGGAGTCCCTAATGAGTTCGGAGACTATTAGTACATGAAAGCTGGGATCCGCGTGTATCCCACATACCAAACTCTGCAGGAAATCCAAGGAGATTTGCTATTTCTTTAGGAGTGAAAAATCGAAGTTGAAGCATTGACAATCTCATTATCTTTTCTTCTGGTGACAAACTGGTAAGGGATTTGTAGATATTCTCAATCTGTAGGAAAACATCCATGATAACTAATAAGTAATAAATAATTAATAGAATGCATTGTTAAGATAATATCATCTGCTGTGAGGCAGTTTAAAAATGATGAACATATAGTCTACCATAACACACAGAAGCCCAGGGTAAAAAGTCTGTGCAATGAACTGTATAATTGGCTCTTCAAGGGTAAGATAAACTCTGAAAACAAACAAAAGCTTGATGTTGAACAGATCAGGATATTTTCAGTGTGTCTGTCATTTTTGGTCTCTCAAAAATTAATTCACAAGAATATAAATAATAAATAAGTAACAATATAATATAAGAGAAAAATAATGAAAGGAACTTGGTCAACCAGGAAGTCAGTTTTACAATGCAAACAGTTATTTGAATGCTTAAATTAAGACATTTTCTTAAAGTGATAAAATTTATTTAATAAATATGATTTCTCAAATTCTGACATTTGTTTGCCTCTGATACGGTTTTTACCATGGGTAAATTTTATTAACAGTTAAAGAGTTTAAATCAGCATAAAAGAAAATAATGTGATTTCACTGCACAACTATTCAGACGTATATAAAACTTACAATACATCAAGCTTGTATTCAACCATGACACCACAGAGAATTTGCAATTGAAGTATTAACAAACAGCCTTGCTAAAATAGATTCATTTCTCCCTAAAAGGCATTTTTATAATATGTGCTCCAAAAGAAGGCTCTAATATTTGTGTGTAATCTTAGAGAACATTAACTATTGTACTCTGCATTTCAAATTACCCTCTATGGAGTGTAAAAAGAAGGGCAAAAGGTAAGAAAAAAAAGTAAAAATATAAAACACTTCTTGTACATATACCATACCTAGCAACAAGAAGAAGACTTATTCTATGGTAAATAATTATTATACACATATTCATTCTAATTGGATATGTAAAATTCTTTTAACATTCTCAAATTTTAAGTAGTAAATAAAATTTTATTTAAAAATATTTTCAAAATATTTAAGTCCTGAAACTATGCACAGTACCTGCACATCCTCTGTCGTCTGCAACACAGATCCTGTCCCTTCTATGTAGCGTCCATAACTGAAAAATTAACACAAATGTTTTGTAACATCTGCTTGTTAATGACAGATTTCTTAAATATTTCTTGAATGAATCAATTTTACATAGCTACATCTTTCTGAAATATTCTGAATAATATCACATAAATATGCTTTGTAATTTAAAAAATTAGGTGAAAGACTTAAAATCATCTTTAAACTTCTCAGATACTGAACTTGACAAAGTTTTTTGTTGTGTAAATAATATCTGCATTATGCATTACTGTCATTTTTATAAAATGTCAGTTTTTAAGTGTTCATCACATTTAAATGCACAGGAAGTATGCATTAGTTACAACTTTTACATCCAAATACTATTCAGTACTAACATCCCTGACACATTAGACCAAATGTTATGAAGGTGAAAATGAATAGCAGCTATTTTTCTTCAGATGCCTGAACTATCATTTCTTCCCATGAACCCAAAACCCTATTCTCTCCAGCCCAGAACAGACTCAGGCTCATCAAACATGTATCTGCCTCCTACTGTAACACAAACTGGCTGCATGATATTTTATCATTTTTTCCTAATAGATGAATTTAAAATATAAATTAAAGAAAGTCACATCAGAGAAAAGCTATTTTTTTATACATCATGTGTGTGTCTGCTTATATTATCTACACTAAAATAGACTTTCACATGAAAGCTTTAATTATAAAAGAATTTCAAGAGTTTTTTTTTTTAATTACAAAAGTGATAAGTCCTGTTTTATGAGAGTCCCAAAGAGAACCTATCAGACTTAGAAACAGACAACAGCTGACTGAAGTCTTTTACGGTGATGGAAAAAGCAATAAACCTATTCCCCTAGAAGTACAAGGGCAGAGTATGAGAAAATCAGGATAAGCCTCATACGATTATCTCAGGGACAGAGTGTCAAGACAACTAGCTAGCAAGTAAAGAGAGAAGGTTTGAATGTTTAAATCATAAAACTACTTATCAAATGAGTTTGAGTGGTATTAACAAAGAGGAGGCAGGGATCTTTTACAAATTCTTCTCCAAGGGTCTTATTTCCCCTTCTTTCTAGGTTTAAAAAGAAACTTGAAAACACATTTATTAACACTTGGGAAATAAGCCAAAGGCTATATCCCCTAAATGTCCAGTAAAATAAATTATGATATACCTATACCATGAGTATAGCAAAATTCTTAGGCAATAATACCCTAATTAAATAATAATTTAATACTGTAAATTACATTGTACAGTCAAAAAAAGGGGTGATAATAATGATTATAATATGCTACAATTTATTTAAAGAAGGGGGTAAAAATATACATGTATATTTAGATACCATGCACATAACACCTCTGGAAGATCAGACAGTAAAATGAAATCATCAGTTTCATGTAAGGATGGAAACTGGATGAACAAGAGGCAGAGAGGAAAGGAGTCTTACAATCTCAGTTCCTTTTGAATTTTGAACCATGAGAATATAACTACTTACCCAAAAACTAAAGAAAATTTTAAGTGCTCTAATGTGCTCCAGATTATTCAATCTTATTTCTTGATATTAAAATTTAACTTCTTCTTGTACACTGACTATGAAGTGGACAGAAATTTTTGAGGTACCATAAAAAGAAAGGTGGTAAAAAATTAGCAATTTGCCATCTACAGAGACTGTGTTTTCACCATGGGTATGTTTCCATCATGGGTAATTAAGCTCCTTTGAAGGTCACCAAACAATGGCCTGGCCTTTCATGAGCACTTTCGTGGGCTGTGCACATGATGTTCTGCCAGAAGCAATTTTTACTTGTGCATTCTATTGGAACACGAAAGCGGCAATTAAGGGAGGAAAACAAACAAACAAACACATTCTAGCAGAAACATTCTATAAAATGCTCCCTGTTTCCAGAAGAAATAAAAGAGGCAATAGTTATGAAAACTTGGTTACTTTGGAGATGTCATGAGTAGAGACTCTTTAAAACTTACCCTTTTGTAAAGCACGTGGATCTTCTAGAAGTGGGTTTAACAATGTCTAACAAAAGAGCATATCGCAGTAATGACTTTGGTGGTAAAAAGAATGAATGCTTGTCAATGTCATCTTCAAGAAAATCTTTTAGCATTCGCACAGAGAGATCGCTGTCCTGTTGATGTTTCCTGTCAATTTCTCCTGCAGTTTCAAGCTTAAAAAGAATGGCCTCTTTTCCAGAACACTGTGTGCTGCTATCAAGGCAAATATTTGGTTCAGTTTTCTTTTCTGCATTTATTGCATATTGAGGGGAATGTTCAGATTCAGTTTTGGGAAACTCCATCAGTACCTGGCATTAAATAAAAATATATAAATTGTCAAAAGCTTTCTTAAAAATAAAAGATGAATTAATAATATCTAGTCAACATTATACAAAAAAATTATTTAGCTTTTACTGAGCTGTCATTAAAAAGATAGACATTGAGGTTTACTAGTAATTTATATAAGCTACTACAAGTTTTTCATCATATAATGATAGGCCATCAGTCTATAGATAATTTATTTCATGAAATTACTGCTTTCTCTAGTAATAAAACCATTCAACAGAATAATAGGAAGTAGGCTGAATATACAGACGACATCATAGTTGGAAAAGAAGTTGAGAAAGCAACAGGAATATTTCCAGAAATGTGTTTTGAATCAAAGCTTACCATTCCCCTTTGTTAAAAAAAAACACACACACTAAAACATACCCATGATCTTAAAGGAAAATTAGTTATTAAAAATGATAAGCACTCTTTGCCTTGAAAGGTTATTTCTATTCCTGAGCCCCATAGGAAAAACTTGTTTCTACAAAACAGGTAACCTTGTATAAGGTCCTATTTTGAGAAGGATAAAATAGTTCCAGGAATTTTTAATGATGAAATCTTTGTTAATATACTTTATACATTGTTTTTGGAACTATCACATTGAAAGGGAGACACATTGCTATTTCGTAATATAATACAGGTGTGTCTTCCATCACCTGCCTTGGCAGGCGGGTTCTTCATCACTAGTGCCACCTGGGAAGCCCCGTAATATAATACCCATGTGTGCAGTCACTCAGCACTGTCCAACTCTTTGTGACCTTTGGACTGTAGTCCACTGGGCTTCTCTGTCCATGGAATTTTTCAGGCAAGAATACTAAAGTGGGTTGCCATTTCCAATTCCAGGGGATCTTCCTGACCCAGGGATCAAACCCATGTCTCCTGTGTCTTCTGCATTGTAGGCAGATTCTTTACCTACTGAGCCATCAGGGAAGCAAAAAACTGGTATTGTGTTACAGGGGGACTCAAATGATACTACTGAAGCCCTGTTAGTAGGACATGACTTTTAAGTTCTTACCTGTGATAATTACAGAGAGCTTCACTGAACCACTGAAACTCTATTATCCACATCAATTTTCAGCAGAGGCATACAAAATTGCTAGCATGAGAGATTTTATCTATGCAACTGTGCATTTCATCCTAGTTTGTACTAATCATTACCATATTTTAATCAGTTAAAGCTAAACAGCATAGATTTCAAAGAAAATGCAACCGACGTGTGAAAATACTCAAGCCGTTTTTAAGACAGTATACTGAATTTTTATCAATAGTAGTCAATGGCTTCTATTGAGGGAGAAAAATAATAGATGCAAAAGAATCAATGGTCAGAGGACAAATTATTGAGGGGTTCATTTCCCCTCCAATAATTTCTCTTCTGACAATTGATAACAGCAGTAATGGTAACTTTTTACTTTCAACTTATTTTTTGTAATGATGAAAGAAATGCTTCTGGTTTTGTTTCAAGCAATTAAAGTGGTCATATTAGAGATGGGAGGGCTTCCCTGGTGGCTCTGTGATAAAGAATCTACCTGCAAATGCAGGAGACACAAGAGACGCAGGTTCAATTCCCGGGTTGGGAAGATCCCTTGAAAAAGGAAATGGCAACCTGCTCCGTTATTCCTGCCTGAGAAATCCCACGGACAGAGGATGCTGGCAGGCTACAGTCCATGGAGTCGCAAAGAGTCAGACATGACTTAGCAACTAAACAACATAAGGAAGGGCAAAAGGCTTAGAAGATAGACTGAATCATGATCTTTATTACAGGCATGAGAGGACACACAAACCTCCACCAGTAGTGCCAGAAAATAGATAAGCAGACTGAGACCTACTTACAACAGATAAATAATGATGATGACGATGAGAACAACAATGATAATAATAATACCTGACCAGGCGCCTGAAAAGGGAATGGCTCTGGCTGAAGCTTTGCAATAAGGAAGTACCGTAATCTTGAATTTGGAATGCCAAGCTGAAAGTGAAGCAGAACAGGTAGTTGCTATGGGAAATTAAAGTGATCTATACTAACTGTTAGCATCTAGTGAGAAAAAAAAAAACCAATTCATATACTCTACATTAGTTTATATCACGTCTACATTAGTTTCTGCCAGACAAAATTCCATTATCAATTTGTAGACTTCCCTGCAGCAAATTCTTGAACCTTTTAAACTGTCACTTTGTACCTTTATTTGAGTAAAATAAAGATAGAATCAGATGAATCATATGTCTACGAGTCACTTTCATTTTATATTTCCCAGGTAAGAAGATATATAGATTGTCTTACATTCATTATTGATAGTACAGTAATCATAAAAAAATAAAATTCATATATGGCTATAAAATTCAGATATAGAAGGAATCATGTCTGAACTAATTTTAAGATTTGCCTGTAATATTATTCAAAATGGATCCATTCTTTTTATTGAATCAACTTCCCTTTGGGAAAATTTATTTAAGTTTATAATTGTGGTACTTACAGAGGTTGGAGACAATAGAAATTCTTGGTACTGAAAGCCACAATTTTCTATTGTTTGTATTAACAGATCTCTGAAAAGACAAAGGGTAAGAAAAAAAGCTTTCACTCTATAGTTTGAAATGTGGTTCTTATATAAAAAATTACCTCCATTCAACTTATTTAAAAAGAGGAAAATCCTGGGTCTTAAGTCCAATACTTGAGAAATTACATTTCTCAAAAAAAGAGAGAATCTGTATTATAAATAAAAAAATTGCTAATCCACTGATGGTAAATTCGTTTTTAGAATGAAGCTTTGTCTGTAGCCAATCAGATAGGGCAACACTAATTGGTTGCATTTTCTCCAGTGGGGCAACCATCTGAAAGGCCCCTGACACAGGGCTTGCTTCTTCAATCCAACAGGACAGAAAATGCCTGTCAAGAGGACTAATTCTTACCANTATTACACATAAAACTTCATTTTATGTGAAAATTGTACCTCCATTCAACTTATTTAAAAAGAGGAAAATCCTGAGTCTTAAGTCCAATACTTGAGAAATTACATTTCTCAAAAAAAGAGAGAATCTGTATTATAAATTAAAAAATTGCTAATCTACTGATGGTAAATCCGTTTTTAGAATGAAGCTTTGTCTGTAGCCAATCAGATAGGGCAACACTAATTGGCTGCATTTTCTCCAGTGGGGCAACCATCTGAAAGGGCCCTGACACAGGGCTTGCTTCTTCAATCCAACAGGACAGAAAATGCCTGTCAAGAGGACTAATTCTTACCAAAAACATTTCTAATTCTAATGAAATGGACACCAACTTAAGCAGCTAAAATTGAGAAATACCATTTGCATTACTCATTCTGGAAAACTTCAAACATAGCAAAATGCGAGAGAATCAGCTGACCCTAACCTTGTGATACTTCACATTACTATTCAAAAACTACATTAATGATAANCAAAAACATTTCTAATTCTAATGAAATGGACACCAACTTAAGCAGCTAAAATTGAGAAATACCATTTGCATTACTCATTCTGGAAAACTTCAAACATAGCAAAATGCGAGAGAATCAGCTGACCCTAACCTTGTGATACTTCACATTACTATTCAAAAACTACATTAATGATAAATTACATATCTTAAATGTCAGAATGTACACATTTATTTTTCAGATCTTTATTTCACAACAGCTCTTATTATATAATATACCAACTCTAAGATGAACACAAGAGAAATACATTTCTTACCTTGTAGAAGATACTTCAAAACCTTTAACATTTTCTAAAAGAATATACTTTGGTAATTTTTGTAATCTAAAACAAAAACAAACAAACAAACAAAACCAAATAGAATTCCAAACATCTCAATACTAAGAAGTAAGAAGCAAAGAAAATCCTTACTTCTGAGAAATACAAGGTAACTATTCAAACCGATTTTAGAAAAGAATTTTACAAAGGATGGAGATGACATATTTTAACCCTTTCCCCCATAAACATGGCACACTTGATAAGGTTAACATTTGAAATATTAATTTCCACTGAAGTTTAAGTGAAAACACAGGACTGCACAGAGCTTTGAACTGCACAGAATGGCAGTTCAAAGGACTGATGTTTACGTGGAATACAGCTTCTAGGGTTAGCAGTGCGATTTTCCAGACCATGGGCAACAGCATTCACTAACATTAGCATCGTCTGCACTAATCCTGTGAGCAGAGGCAATACAATTCAGCTATTAGGCTGTAACACCCTGTCACTCACTTTAGCAGCACTGCAGAATCAACAAACATTTGCAGTTGCTCTATCAGTCATGGCAGAAAATGAATGGCATGTATAGTATCTGTAGAAGCTGCTAATCTCTATAAAATGATAAACATCATGTTCTTCCAGGTGCAAGGTTTTACACTTATGGTAAGCTTGTACAGGAATCTAAGTTTTTACCTTGGGAGAATGTCTAGAATATATAAGAAGCTATTTGTCCTTGGATCAGTCACATCACCTTGCAGGCCAATTCTGAAAGGGACAAGAAAATAAGTTCAAGAATCTTACATAAAGATATCAAGTCACTTTTAAAAAGGCAAAACAGAAAACTACAATTAGTTGGTCCTCACAAAAAATATGATCATATCTGTTGCTATAAAGAACAAAACATATTTATTCATTTAATTAAACCAAAAAAGCTTTGTCTAGTAAATGTAGTACTTATAAAAAATAATATGCCTAAATGACTTACATGAAGCAAAGAAGAATAAGAAGTCAGTGAAGAATTAAAAACAATTATCCTCTTAAAATCAACTTGTTTAGGAAACACACACATACACACACACACACAAAATTGGCTGGTGACACCTTTTGCTCTGCCCTTCATCCAGAGGGATGAGCTGGTTGGGCAGGGTGGCAACATAAGAGTTGATGGCACTGATAACTAATCACATCCAAGTAGACCAAGATAGTAGGTAAGATCAGGACAATCTTTTTCAGTGTACACGGGAGACAATAAAGGTAAAGGCTTGATTCTACACAAATGTGTTGCAACTTGGTTAGACTAACTAGGTCAAAACAGGTCATGTGAAAAGGCGGTATTTGGATCAGCAATTAGATCTTATAAGTAACATTCAATATGATCAAGAACCAAGCAGAAAGGAAGACTAGATTGGGCATGAATTATAACAACAGAGGATTAGGATTTAAGACCTTGTCACATATTAGCTTCAAAGTCTTAAATTACTTGGCATCACTTATCAGCTCCTCGTGCCTGAAAGCAGGACCAAAATCATCAGTAGATCTGAGGCTCAAATGGGAGAGGAGAGTAGACTTGAATAGATTCTTCAGAAACCTTGGTTTCTTCTCATTTAGTCCCTTTCCTCTCAGAGTTCCAAATAATGATTGTGTTGCAGAATCAGACTCTGCAGCCATTAGCAGCTGGATCTGGGCTGATACAGAGCAAGAATGGTATCATAGGGAAGACATGGGCTCCATTGCAGGGACATCTGAGGCATCACAGTGCTGGGGCTGCACTCTGCTCTGAGCCTCCCACTCATGGCAGTCAAAAAGGCCACACCCGTGCTTAGCTCAGGACAATCTTTATTTGGAACGTAAAGGCTCGATTCTACACAAAGGTGTTTTTGGAAAGTCATCCTTCCCTGATAAATCCCCAATCTGCTTTCAGACACAATTCCAATATCACATCCAAAAGAATTCCTCCCTCCTGATACACAGCAATATAACACCTTTCTCCTCTATGTTCTCATGGCAGTTTCAGCATTCATTTATTATCCCCTTAAATCACATTACATGGTAATTATTAATATTTGTCAGTCTGTAACTTCTGTAACAGAACTGCAGCATTAAAAACAATATCTCTAATGTAGAGGCACAATAAATCCTTGAGGAATTAATTTCCTAGAAAACTTGAAATAAATCAAAACTTGGGTGGAAATTAAGCATGAGCAGAATACTTATTTAAATGTGAATTTTTACTAAACTTAAAATTGCATTATGTGTTTAAATGGAATGATATAAAATAATTGATAAATACTGGCCCTTACATTTTCTAATTGTATGACCTTGAGAGAATTACTTAAACTTTCTACGTCTTAGCTGCTCACCTGTAAAAAGGCAGTATACTAATGCACATCGCATAAGCTTGTTGAATTAAATGGCAAAATCTAGTAAGACATTTGGACGGTTTTCATTATCATTATTATTTAATTAAAAATACTATTGTTAAAAATATCTAAATGAAGATAGATTAGTCAAGATTTTATCTAAAATATAATTCCCTGAAATACAGTCAAATAAATACCTTATAAGAAAAAACTGAGTTGGAACAAGGCTTTAAAAAAGCTATTTTATTCATTGTATGTATTATTAAATGTACATATCAATTTTGAGAAATGCAAAATTCACAGATGCATTCTTGACTAGCTTTAAAATTTTACAGTTAAGTGATTTAGGACTTGAATATTTATTATGAAAATTGACTGTGTAATCAGTGTTAGGAAGATATTTCTGAATGCCGATTAATTTAAATAATTCAAAGTAATTTGGGTCAGAAATATATTTTATCTTCACTAGGTATTAAAGAGGTACCACATAGTCTTGCCATATCTACAGTGACTATGCCCAAATCACTGTGCTCATCTGGCAGTTAACTGCTGTTTTCCTCATGATTAATGCTGAATTATAAATGTGAATAGAGAAAGAGAATTACGTATGAAAAATTTCAAGACTAGGGAAATGCAGCGAATGGACTTTATAGTGTCCGTGCTTGAAATTACAGTATATTTGATTTAATCAATCTATCAAAAGCATTCTTCCTAACAGAGAAACATGTATTATACATACCTTGTGAAGGGCTGACAGGGTGGGCTCATTAAAATCATATTGAAAGATAATCTGTCAAACTCTTCTAGTGTAATGCCCTAAGGAATGAATATTTAGGGGGAAAAAGAATATAAAAACATGCGTTGAAGGGGGAAAAGGAAACATGCTAACTAATTACAACTAAATATATCAGAAATTGTGACTGCTTATTTGTAACACATAAAAGTTTATAAAAATGTAATACTTTTTAAATAAACTTCAGTTAAACTAACTTTCCAAAGTGATTTTGTGAAGGAAGTGGAGCAATAAGCTGAAGCTATAAAAGATTAAGTGACTTTCCCCAAACCCCAGGATCAGCCCAAGCAGAGCTGGAAAGTTAGATCCTAAGCATTTCATGCCTCTATGATACCTCAAGTCTAATTAAAACTGCTGTGATTTAAGGAATCAAACATGGAGAATTTTATTTCATAATTAATTTCAGCAAAAGATCTAGAGAATTATTAACACCTTTCTATTCAGTTCAGTTCAGTCACTCAGTCGTGTCCGATTCTTTGCAACCCCATGAATCGCAGCACGCCAGGCCTCCCTGTCCATCACCAACTCCCGGAGTTCACTCAGACTCACGCCCATCGAGTCCGTGATGCCATCCAGCCATCTCATCCTCTGTCATCCCCTTCTCCTCNCTGCTGCTGCTGCTAAGTCTCTTCAGTCGTGTCCGACTCTGTGCAACCCCATAGACGGCTGCCCACCGGCTCCCCCGTCCCTGGGATTCTCCAGGCAAGAACACTGGAGTGGATTGCCATTTCCTTCTCCAATACTGTACCTGAGTACTGCTTAAAAATTAAGAATTAAGCCATGTTTAATATCATTATAAAACTAAACATTCAGAAGTAGAGTATATGCTTACTTTTCAATTCTTTCAAGACCAAATTACTGATCGTGTCTCTCTAAAGCTAGAAATTTTTAAAAACGAAAAAAGAAAAAAAATAACATGCTACCTTCTGACAGAATTAACAAATATAAATTTAATTCCCTTCTCCTAAACCTTTTCATTTATATATGACTCATCTTCAAATGAAGACACCAGAAATCAGTATCTTGCACTATTCCTCAATCACATTCTTACTTGCTATATACTTATTAAAACAATAATAATTGTTACTCACTTCAATTGTCTTGGCCAGCAACTGTGTGTGAGGAAAATTATACCTGTATACTTCATTAGCAACAGTGTTCACATCAACAGCAGCCACCACCTGTGCAGGCACACAGCTTTCTGTAATGATAAATGGAAAATCTTAGAATGCCAAGTTCTTAAGATAGATTTGTTCATTATAAAAAAGAGCTAAAATAACAGAATTTTGTAGGACATCTCCTCACTGCCTCAATTATCTAGTCAGATCTCAGGTTGTCAGTCAACAACAAAGCCAGGAAGAACTAGGTGGGAAGTGGAATATTTATGTACCTCTGGTTCATCTCTCTCAACAACATTCTGGTGCTAAAAATAAGACAAATGTTTTAGTCATTATCTCTCATATTTGCTTTCCTTCATTCATTAAGGTATACATTTATGAGTCAAATGGAAAGTTTTCCTAAATTAAACCAAAAACATAAAAGTGAANAAGCCAGCAAGAACTAGGTGGGAAGTGGAATATTTATGTACCTCTGGTTCATCTCTCTCAACAACATTCTGGTGCTAAAAATAAGACAAATGTTTTAGTCATTATCTCTCATATTTGCTTTCCTTCATTCATTAAGGTATACATTTATGAGTCAAATGGAAAGTTTTCCTAAATTAAACCAAAAACATAAAAGTGAAAGATATTCTTAAAAGCTGTATGGCTTGGAAATTTAGAAATTAACTACAATTTGTTCCTCATCTTCTAACATTAATACAATTCTGCTTCCCACTATCACTGGAAATGCTTTTAGGTAAGTTTTGGTAAGTTTCAGGTAAATTTTTTTTAATAGTTTTATTAACATGTAACTCACATATCACAGAATTCACTCCTTGAAGGCTTAGGTAAGTTTTTAAATGGAATGAAAAATTAATTTGTGTCCAAATATAAGAATTTCACAGACCAAAAATTTTAAATTTTGACAGATCAGGAGAGAACATAAGAACAAAAGAAATAATTACAAGGGTATGTCTTCCTTCATTGCTCTGACTTGCAGCAGAAGAAAGGCATTCTCATAATGCTTTCAGATTCAGAAAATTTTGGTATAGTCTTAAAATAGCAGTCAAAATTTGTAACTGCTATTGTATTTTGCAATTACCACCCTCTTTGCACTTTCTCAAAACACATACAAACCCAGTTATGTGTAAACCCTGTCCCAAATCAGTAGAAAATGTGAAGAGTTCTTGAAATAAATGTATTTGAGAGGTCTTAGGAAAATCATCAGAGAAAGTATTACAAAGTTAAATAGTAGCTACAAATAGCTATTTCTTTAATAACCATTTCTTTTAATAGCTAAATTTGGCAGCCCAAATATCAAAAAATTAAAGAGAAAAACATTAGGATGTGAGGAGCTAGGCCGCATGTAATAAAGACCTGGATATAAAAACGAGATCACAGAAGATGGGGCAAAGAGGAAGCAAACACACACTCAGAAACAATCACAACAATACACTGAGGCCTAGGAAAGATGATGCCAGAGAGAAACAAGGGGATAAATGCATCCAAGTAAATATTTACTACACGTCTACTACCAACTCAAGAACCTGGGCTATGACCAACCCTAGGTACCCTGCTGCCTTGTATATAGGTCACTGGAAGCTTCACGCTCCAGTTAGTAATATCATAGGCAGCTGCCTCTGATTGAGTTTAAATCCAATAATTAGTTTATCTGCCTTTGTATAAAGTAAATTTAAGTTCTAAATTATATCTTTGTCAAAGGTATCAGAGAGATCTTGAAACATAAATGAAGAAGGCTTTTAAACAAATAACAAAAATTAGTATGTAAGAATCAATTTGCAAAATCACAAAACTTATAATCAAGGTTAAGAACTAAGCAACTACTAATCATTGTAAGAAAGCTCAGAATTAAGTAAATTTCATTGAACTATTCCACTGTGTTGCTGAATAGGAAGTATTGTAATTAGCATGATGCCGCCTGCTTGCATTTCTATTATATATACAGCAAGCTGGGACTGCCTGGAGTTAGTCGATATGATTTTTCTCTTTTTACAGGCTGATTAAAAACCCACAGTGATGTGCCAAATCTGTACCACAATCAATACTTAATTTTATTTTCTTGTATTATGTACCCGGAAGACATAAAAACTGACAAAAAACAACTGCCAAAGGCGTGTTTTATGTGATGATACAAAAACCGATGAACCAAAAATTCTTTCTCAGACAACAATAGATTTTTAAAGTCAATAAACAAATGCACTNAGTAAATTTAAGTTCTAAATTATATCT
Source organism: Neotragus moschatus (assembly GCA_006410615.1). Classification (NCBI taxonomy): domain Eukaryota; kingdom Metazoa; phylum Chordata; class Mammalia; order Artiodactyla; family Bovidae; genus Neotragus; species Neotragus moschatus. The sequence goes on from SJYA01001893.1 coordinate 679,241, forward strand.
TTGTCAAAGGTATCAGAGAGATCTTGAAACATAAATGAAGAAGGCTTTTAAACAAATAACAAAAATTAGTATGTAAGAATCAATTTGCAAAATCACAAAACTTATAATCAAGGTTAAGAACTAAGCAACTACTAATCATTGTAAGAAAGCTCAGAATTAAGTAAATTTCATTGAACTATTCCACTGTGTTGCTGAATAGGAAGTATTGTAATTAGCATGATGCCGCCTGCTTGCATTTCTATTATATATACAGCAAGCTGGGACTGCCTGGAGTTAGTCGATATGATTTTTCTCTTTTTACAGGCTGATTAAAAACCCACAGTGATGTGCCAAATCTGTACCACAATCAATACTTAATTTTATTTTCTTGTATTATGTACCCGGAAGACATAAAAACTGACAAAAAACAACTGCCAAAGGCGTGTTTTATGTGATGATACAAAAACCGATGAACCAAAAATTCTTTCTCAGACAACAATAGATTTTTAAAGTCAATAAACAAATGCACATATTTCATACTGTAATAAAATTAGGATCTACCACATGACCTAGAAAGTTATTTCCATGATGAAAAATAAATATACTAAGATCTTTCTGACACTATATCACCCACCTTTTCAAAACAGAATTGTTTTGAGGTATGAGTGTGTTAAGGAAAAAGTTAAACTACTTAAATAATACTCTCAAAAACCAAGCCTTTCAATTCTACCAAAACCTTAAACTGAGCTCCAAAGACAAGTTGTCTTGATATTTCTTACTGTATACTTTAAATCTATAGCCTCCAAAAATCTTTGTTAAGCTGCATACACAGATTTTGAAAATGTTTAAAAAATCCAAACAAATATAATTCAGTAGATTTTGCTTAAGGGAGCCCAATCACTTCAAGTGGTCCAAGAGTAGTCATTCTCAGAAGGGAGAGAGTTGGGGAAAAAGAGATCCACAGGATCTTTTGGGAAAGTAGAAGGAACGGATGTGTTTTCAGTATTTTGATCTATTGCTTTACCTGGATTTTATTCATGATATTTCTGGTTTATTATGGACTGCATATTTGTTAATATTAACAGGAAGCACAGATTTTAAAAAAGGTGAGATACTGTATAATTACATGATTATAGCATAAATTATTTTTAAAAATTGTCAGATTCGATCTACAAGGAAAGGATAGGGGGTATCATATTCCCATTTACATGAGTCTTAAAGTAAAAAAAAAGGCAGATTTAGTTATGTCAAAAGAGACTTTGAAGTGAAATGTTAGAAATGTCACTGGAATGACATGCATAATTCCTGCTCTTAAATATGTTTCTTAATAAAGTGGGCAAGAAACACACATACACACCATGTTTGAGTAGTGATTATTTTCCTCCTTTTTCTGATCACACTTTCTGGAAAAGCTGCAAGGAAGAACCTCTGGTTGTTGGCAGTAAAAGGTATAAGCGCACAGTCTACCTACCTTTCCTAACCAAATAAATCAAAAAGTTTAAGTTGTTCATACATACCTAATGTGGGGAAAAAAACATTTTAGAATATAAATATAAAATTAACTGGCCTCCTTTGAAATAAGGAAAGTTGCTTTTTTTTCTTCTTTTCCTTATCATTATTTTCTGAACTGTATCTCATATAGGTGAGTAATTCTTGAATTACCTCATTATAATCAACCTGAAACATGTAATCAGGTACGTTAACACTGACATCTAGTTGTGAAATGGAAGATCAACTGAATACATCAAATGTCAATTTCTTTTCATTCAAAGTCAAGCTTAATTAAAACTAAAAAGTATTTAGCAGAAACAGACAAGCAAGGATTTTGAATTTAAAATGATCACCAAAGTATATTTAATACTTCTTTTTAAAGATTCTTGCACTTCAAATATCACAATAAATTGTATTTCTTTATACTAACAATGAAATATCAAAAAAGGAACGCAAAAAAATTCCTTTAAAAAACATACCAAAAAATTAAATAAACTTAGGAATAAGCTTGATCAAAAACTTATATGCTGAGAACTATAATGAACAAAAAAGAACAGGATTCAAAGAGATGGAAAGCTAACTCCATGCTCTTGGATTGGAACAATTAGCACTGTGAAAACAGCCATCTTGTCCAAAGCAATCTATTACCCATGACAGTTTTCACATAACTAGAACAAATATTCCTAAAATGTATATGGAACCATAGAAGATCCAGAATTGCCAAAGCAATCCTGAGGAAAAAGAACAAAGCAGGTGGCAAAACTCTCCTAGACTTTGGACGATACTACAAAGCTACAGTAATCAAAATGGTACTGGCATAAAAACAGATACATGGATAATAGAACAGAGTAAAAGCCCAGATAAACCCACACATCTATGTCAATTAACCTTTGACAAAGGAGTCAAGAATATAGAATATAGAACAGGGAAAAGTCAGCAAATGGTGCTGGGAAAGTTTGATGGCCACATGTAAATCAGTAAAGTTAGAACATCCTCACATACACAAAAATAAATCCAAAATGGCTTAAAGACTTAAACATAAAGCACGACAGTATAAAAATCCTAAAAGAAAACATACGCAAAACATTCTCTGACATAAATCATACCAATGTTTTTTCTAGGTCAGTCTCCCAAGGCAACAGAAATAAAAGCAAAAATAAACGGAACCTAATCAAACTTACAAGCTTTCGCACAGCAAAGAAAAACATAAGCAAAACGAATCTAAGACAACCTATGGAGTGGGAGGAAATATCTGCAACCAACAAGGGCTTAATTTCCAAAATATACAATCAGCTCATACAACTCAACAACAACAAAAATAAAAAAACCCAACTGAAAAATGGGCAGAACTAAATAGACATTTCTCCAAATAAGACATTGTTGATGTTGTTCAGTCGCTAAATCACATCCAACTCTTTGAAACCCCACAGACTGCAGCACACCAGACTTCTCTGTCCTTCATTATCTCCTGGAGTTTTCTCAAAGTCATGTCCACTGAGTCAGGGATGCCATTCAACCATCTCATCCTCTGTCACCCCCTTTTCTTCCTGCCTTCAATCTTTCCCAGCACCAAGGTCTTTTCCAATGAGTCACTTCTAATCAGATGGCCAAAGTACTGGAGCTTCAGCTTCAGAATCAGTCCTTCCAATGAATATTCAGTGTTGATTTCCTTTAAGATAGACTGGTTTGATCTCCTTGCTGTCCAAGGGACTCACAAGAGTCTTTTCCAGCACCACAATTTGAAAGCATCAATTTTGTGGTGCTCAGCCTTCTTCATGGTCCAACTCTCACAACCATACATAACTACTGAAAAAACCATTGACTATACTGACCTTTGTCTGCAAGATGATCTCTGTTTTTTAATATGCTGCCTAGGTTTTCATAGCTTTTCTTCTAAGGAGAAAGCCCCTTTTAATTTCATGGATGCAGTCACCATCCACAGTGATTTTGGAGCTCAAGAAAATAAAATCTGCCACTGTTTCCCCCTCCCCCCAATCTATTAGCCATGAATAAGACATAAAGATGGCCAACAAGCACATGAAAAGATGCTCAACGTCACTAATTGCTAGAGAAATACAAATCAAAACTACAAGAAGGTACCAACCTCACATGGGTCAGAATGGCCATCACTAAGAAGTCTACAAATAACAAATGCTAGAGAGGGTGTAGTGAAAAAGGAACCATCCTACACTGTTGGTGGGAATGTAAGCTGGTACATTAACTATTGAAAAACTGCATGGAGGTTCCTCAAAGCTACAAATAAGAGTTGCCATAAGATACAGCAGTCTCACTCCTGGCCATATATCCACACAAAACTATAATTTAAAAAGATACACGCACCCCTATGTTCATAGTAGCACTATGCACAACAGCCAAGACATGGAGACAACCTAAAGACAGATGAACGGATGAAGGTGAGGCACATTCGTGCAACGGAATACTACCCAGCCATAAAAAAGAATGAAATAACGCCATGGGCACAGAGATCGTCACATTGAGGTAATATAAAGTGTATGTGTACACATTAAACAAACAAACAAAAAAAGCCTACTGTCAGTAGGGCTATATCTCGATGGCAGATGTGTAATTCTGGGGTGATTCTTACCTCCTCCTTTAAACTTTCTTGGATTATTTGTGGGATTTTTTTTTTTACAATAATAATGTAGTATTTTATAATCAGTAAAATATTTTATATTTTATAATGGGCTTCCCTTGTAGCTCAGTCAGTAAAAAATCTGCCTGCAGTACAGGAGACCTGGGTTCGATCCCTGAGTCGGGAAGATCCTCTGGAGAAGGAAATGGCAACCCATTCCAGTATCCTTGCCTGGAAAATCTCATGGACAGAGGAGCCTGGTGGGCTGCAGTCCATGGGGTCGCAAAGAGTCGGGCAGGCACGACTGAGCGACTAACACTTACTTACTTACTTTATCATCAGTAAAAAGCAAACAAAAAACTTTTTGGCCTTAAAAAAAGAATTCAATACTTCTCTTGGTTATAACCCTGAAAACCAAAAGAAAAGTAAATTTCAAGAACAGACAAGAATATATTCTTATACACTAGCTACATTCGCAAAACACACACAGGCCCTCCCACAAACACACACCAGCAAACAGTTGTAACTCAATGCATTATTTTATCCCACCAACACAATAGTCAAAAGAATAAAAAACAACAAGAATTAAACTGACATAGTTTTTAAAAGATCAATACATGGTACCAAATATAATGAGTTGAAAGCTAATTATTTAAATATTGTTGTTGTTCTTTAGTAGCTAAGTTATGTCTGACTCTTTGAGAGCCCATGGACTCGCCAGGCTCCTCAGTCCAAGAGATTTCCCAGGCAAGAATACTACAGTGGGTTGCCATTTCCTTTTCCAGGGAATCTTCCTGACCCAGAGATGGAACCTGAGTCTCTTGCATTGGCAAGCAGATTCTTTACCACTGAGCCACCTGGGAAGCCCAGCTATTTAAATACTTAACAGAATTCAAGGGATAGAAATCTGTCTTCTCCACTTTCCCCATGACATCTAAGACCTTCACCTTAAATTCTTTAAAGGCACAACCATGTTTAAAAACACATTTTATTTAAATAAACACATGTAATGCAGCCTATTACAGATTTAAACAACAAAGACTATTTTACATAAATTTGCTATGAGTGAATGAACATCTATGAATTGTTCATATTTCTGGTGATGCTTTCTCATCATTTAAAAGATGACAATTTCTAACATATTCATTCTGACCAAGTCAATGAAGAAATTATAGATGACATAAGCATCAGCACTCTGTATCTAGTTAGTTGTGAATGAAAAAATAAAGGCTTGCTGTAAAAGTATAATTATGTTTTTCAATCATAAAGATCCCCAAGATTAAAACCCCTCTCCTGCCATTCTGAGTCCTTCTTTGCTTTATGGCAGAAAGTGAAAAAGAAATAAAGAACCTCTTGATGAAAGTGAAGGAGGAAAGTGAAAAATTTGGCTTAAAACTCAACATTCAGAAAACTAAGATCATGGCATCTGGTCCCATCAGTTCATGGCAAATAGATGGGAAACAATGGAAATAATAATAGACTTTATTCTTTTGGGCTCCAAAATCACTGTGGATGGTGACTGCAGCCATGAAATTAAGACACTTGCTCCTTGGAAGAAAAGCTATGACCAACCTAGACAGCATATTAAAAAACAGAGACATTACTTTGCCAACAAATATCCGTCTAGTCCAAGTTATGGTTCTTCCAGTAGGAAAAACATCCAGTATGGATATGAGAGTTGGACTCTCAAGAAAGCTGAGCGCTAAAGAATTGATGCTTTTGAACTGTGGTGTTGGAAAAGACTTGAGATTTCCTTGGACTGCAGGAAGATCCAACCAGTCAATCTTGGGGGAAATCAGTCCTGAATATTCACTGGAAGGACTGATGCTGAGGCTGAAGCTTCAATACTTTGGCCACCTGAGGCAAAGAACAGACTCAGTGGAAAAAACCCTGATGCTGGGAAAGATTGAAAGAGGGAGGAGAAGGGGATGACAGAGGATGAGCTAGTTGGATGACATCACCGACACGACGGAGATGAGTTTGAGTAGACTCCAGGAGTTGGTAATGGACAGGGAAGCCTGGCGTGCTGCAGTTCATGGGGTTGCAAAGAGTCAGACACGACTGAGCAACTGAACTGAACTGAAGTTTTACAACTCTGCACTAGACCAGAAAGCACAGGCTAGTCCTAAGACCTCAGAGGAAAATGCATTTCAATTAACTTCATTGCTCAATTTCCTCCTCCATATTCCTCCTGATTGTATGCAAACCTTTTTCACTAAGTCACATAATACTCAATAAATATTAGCTATCATTATTTTCTATAATCAAGGCTGCCACAGGCACACCCTAAGAGATCTTTTATTCAAAATGTGTGTATGTACATACATGTATGTGCGTCTGTTCACATAATCTAAGAAAAGATTTAGAATATGACACCTAGTTAGCTCGTTGCCTGTGTTTGAATTTTAGCTTCACTATTTCCAACTGTGTGACTTAAACAAATTCTTGACCTCAGTGTCTTCACCTATAAAACAGAGATAATAACATACCTACATCACAGTTGCCTGAGGATTAAATTACTTAATACCTATAGGATTCTTACATTTGTGCTCACCACACAGTGGTCACTCAATAAATGTTTCCTATTATTATTATCAAAAGTACAAAGACTTAAAAATAAGCATACCAAATGTTAAAAAGGTGTGACAGGAATTCTCACTGCAGATGTGAACATCAATTGAAGATTCAATGTTTTAGGAGTTTGGCTGTATGTATCTAAAGTCTAAAAACCGCTTTGAATTTACCAATTTTATACTTGGGCACATACCCTAATTTGTGGCAGATAGAATAAAGACCCCTCAAAGATGTCCACATCCTAATCTCTGAAGCTTGCGAAATGTTACCTGACATAGCAATGGGGACTTTGCAGATATGACTAAGGATCAAGAGGAGATTATCCTGGATTATAATGATAGGCCCAGTATAATCACAAGAAGGACGAAAGATGGTTAGGGTCAGAGAAGAAGATGTGATGAGGGAAGCAGAGGTCAGGGAGAAAGATGTGAAGGTGCTACACTTCTGGCTCTGAAGATGGAGGAAGGGGTCATGAGCCAAAAGCAGGTGACCTACAAACACTGGAAAAGGCCAGGAAGGAGATTCTCGCCTAGGGCCTCCAGAAGGAACCAGCCCCGGCAACACGTTGATGTTAAGACATCTGACCTCCAGAGCTGTAAGAGAATATATCTGTGTTGCTTTAAGCCATTAAGTTTATGGTCAACTGTTACAGGAGCGACAGGAAACTAATACATAAGGCAATAACAGAGACGTAGAGAAAAGACGCATATGATGTATCAATGGCATGTTATTTATAACAGTGAAAATTACAAGCAACCTAATTGTGGAAATTCCATAAAATGGAATGTCACACAACCATTAAATATCAAAAGTTAACGAAGACATTTAATGGCAAAGAAAAATTCAAGATATTCTATGTGAAAAAAGCTATTATTTTAGTGTTCATGGACCCATGTAGGACACAGACTGAAAAGATAAAATCTAAATCCTCAACAAGGATTAGCCCTACATGAGCATCATATATAATTTTTAAATTTTCTTCTGCATTTTTCCAGCATGGGTATTTCCTTAGCAGACTATAATCTCTGGAGGAGAGAACAGAGCATGTCTATAGAGTCCCTTGGACTGCAAGAAAATCCAACCAGTCCATCCTAAAGCAGATCAGTCCTGGGTATTCATTGGAAGAACTGATGTTGAAGCTGAAACTCCAATACTTTGGCCACCTGATGTGAAGAGCTGGCTCATTTGAAAAGACCCTGATGCTGGAAAAGATTGAGGGCAGGAGGAAAAGGGGACAACAGAGGATGAGATGGTTGGATGGCATCACCGACTCAATGGACATGGGTTTGGGTGGACTCCGGCAGTAGGTGATGGACAGGGAGGCATGGCATGCTGCGGTTCATGGGGTTGCAAAGAGTTGGACACAACTGAGTGACTGAACTGATAGACCCATTACACAAAAATCAGTCAGCAATTATGTCCTGAATGAATAATGAGCATGGTTTCAGTATTTCCAAACTTTTAACAAATGTATTATACAGTTAAAAATAAAAAGAGCACTAAATGTAAAAATAGTTTTAAAATATTCAACTTTATTTGTTATCAAAAAATTAAAATAAACTCACCTAGTAAATTATATTGGAGAAGGCAATGGCACCCCACTCCAGTACTCTTGCCTGGAAAATCCCATGGATGGAGGAGCCTGGTAGGCTACAGTCCATGGGGTCGCTGAGGGTTGGACATGACTGAGCGACTTCACTTTGACTTTTCACTTTCATGCACTGGAGAAGGAAATGGCAACCCACTCCACTGTTCTTGCCTGGAGAATCCCAGGGACGGCGGAGCCTGGTGGGCTGCTGTCTATGGGGTCGCACAGAGTTGGACACGACTGAAGTGACTTAGCATAGCAGTAGCAGCAGTAAATTATATAGTCTTAGGTATTATATTGGTATATCTATAGTCACACAAACACTATGAAATTTAAGCTGGTATGTCCTTTAAAAACGAACCTGACAATATCAACAGTGATTAAAATGCTCATGCTCTATAACTTACTCATTCAAATATTTGTTGAGTATCTGCTTTGTACAAGCACTATTCTTGATGCCAACGATACAACAGTCAACAAGATAAATCTCTACACACAAAAAAACAAACAAAATTCTGACACAGAAACATCCCCACCTGATGGAGATTCCATTTTAGGAGAGGCAATTAGAAACATAACCAAGCAAAACAGTATGATAGGTAATAACAAGTGCTTAGGGTAAAAATCAAACAGAAAGGGGGACAGGGAGGCAGAGCAGCAGGTGCAGTTTTTGATACTGACCAGGGAAGAACTGAGAAGATGACATTAGAGTAAACACAGGGAGGAAGCATGTGTCTATGTGGGGAGCGGCGTGCCAGGTGGAGGGAACAGCAAGTTCAACAGCACTGAAGTGGCGATGTGTTTGATGTGTGCCGGGGACCAAGACCCGCAGCCCCACTCCACCCCAGAAGCTAATGCTGAGAGTGGGATAATGTGCATGCTTCCGGATTTTTTTCTATCTCCACACTCATCTACGTTACACACACACATGCAATATTGTATATATGTGCCCAAATATGACAACCAGCATAAAAGCCAGTTGCCCATTTTCCACATAAGACTATCCAAAATGAGAGGTAAAGCCATTTCCATAATACAGACGATGAAAGGAAATGACTTCATATTATATAATTTATTAATTTAGTTATATAAACATTTTAAATAACACTTTCTTATTATGTTCATTTAGAAACATTGCTTTGTCCACTCAAATTTCGTGAAACAAGATTATTCTATATGCATCTTGAAATCACGGTCTTTACCATCCATGGAGCCACTTTTTAAGTTATCTAACAATTTTCAGAAGCACATCAATTTCAATGTTACTTAAGATCTAGCACTTTTTTTGAATCCATGCATGATGATGTCACTGGAAATATTATACCAGCCACAATTACCCATTAGCTATTTGTGATCTCCACCAAGTAACTCCATAGTGTATTGCTTTGTAATACAATTTCTAGAAGGTTTGTTTACAATGATATCTAATACTTATAATTGTAAGGTCATCTTCCCCCAAATTATCTCTAAACCTTTAAATTCGGCTGTAACATTTTTCATCAATTTCAAGTGACACCAACAAGCATCCTAAATGGGTATTAAGTTTTTTCAAGCTAATGTAACTTTTCCAAGCAGTGTTTTATTACTTTGTTGTTCAAACTAAAATAAGGTAGTTGAAGAATATCAACATCCTTCATGAGAACTCTAATATAAGGCCATATCCTCTCTCCAAAATATAGTTTTTTGGGGGAAAATGAATATATTACACTGAAGAATTTATGACAAATATGTGTTTAAGGGCATATGTATATATGTTTGGGTTTTGGTTTTGATGAAATCACAAGCCCTTTGATGATACAATGATGGGAGAAATGCAAAAGACAACCTTTTATGAGAAACAGACCTCTGGATTTCAAGCGTGCCTCCCTAGCCAAAGACTGAAATGCCAACCCCCCCCCCCCACACACACACACACAAACTGTAACATTATAGATTCACATATTTTTTCCTCAAGCCTGGACACTGTATTCTGACAAATCAAAATTAACTGAAGGAAACCTCATTGGATGGAAAATCAAGTAGACATAAATGATCAGCATTAAGGCAAAATCAACAATTTTTTAAACAACNAATTTGTCACGGTATAATGGCTGTCTCTTATACACATCTCATATTTTTTCCTCAAGCCTGGACACTGTATTCTGACAAATCAAAATTAACTGAAGGAAACCTCATTGGATGGAAAATCAAGTAGACATAAATGATCAGCATTAAGGCAAAATCAACAATTTTTTAAACAACTCAGAAAATAATAACAAAAATAAAATGAGGCCACAAAAACAAAATGTCTTCTGAAGAAGCAGAGAAATTAAAAGCACTGTGGAACCTTATTATCATCTAAATTTCAGGGATTTTAGGACAAAATGTAAATAAGGCAAAATTACTTATTTAGTATCTCTTATTTGATCTATTAATATTAAAGTTCAAGTGCTCCTACTAGAACTGTGTATAAATCCTTTGAATTATGGATTCTTTGTAGACTGATATTCACCTATAATTAAGGAACATGCCATAGTCTATGAGGGTCATGTATGCACTGAAAGGCTATGATGTTTGTTGCTTAAATGAAGTCTCATTCACTGAGAACAAAGGAGTTTTTAAATTCACTATTGAGTTTGAACAAAAATCACTAATAGATGCTGAAAAACTATTATAATTAACTCTCTAATGGAGTGGTTTTACTTTAGTCCAAGAGTTTTCGCTAGGTTTGTGGTAATAAAAAGTCCCAGAATGAAAAGAACTAGTGAAAAAGTAAGAGCAACTATTGATCCAGGTAAAGTAATGGTATTTATAGTATTTTTTAAATCTCAACATACAATCTACTTATTTTCCAAAGATGTGCGTGTATGCTCAGTCACTCAGTCATGTCCAGCTCTTTGCAACCCTGTGGACTGTAGCCCTCCAGGCTCCTTTGTCCATGGGATTTCCCAGGTAAGAATACCAGATTGGGTTGCCATTTCCTCCTCCAAGGAGGATCTCTCTGACTCAGGGATCAAACCTGCGTCTCCTGCCATCTAAGAAGATGTATATACATATTTTGCTTTTAGGCAGGATGAGAGCAGTTTGGCACTATTTCTGAAGATCACACTTCAGAAATACTCCTGGTAACTTCCCAGTGGCAAAGCAAAAAGCCAAAAGAAATCCTAAGAAGGCTCCAGACACCAACAAATACCAAATTCTACATATAATATTAATTTCATACACCTTTATGATAATAATCATTTTAGAGTCACTCACAGATTTACTCTCATATATCAACCTCTTCTTTTCAACTTTCCATACAAAGAAATAACATTTCTTGACAGGAATAAAGTTAAACTTCCAAGTATTTTTACCATATCTCATTATTATAACAACATATGATTAAAATTCTACACTGAGTTAAAACCAACTTATTCTCAATAGGTGTGATTATTCTGAGAAAAGTTCAAATGTCTTATCATGTGACACAGAAAAAAACTCTATTATCTATTAAGATTTCACATATAATCACACACATAAAAACTTTTCATGCTTCTATTCAATTGGTCACTCTCCAGCGCACGCACANTAAGAGTTGCCATAAGATACAGCAGTCTCACTCCTGGCCATATATCCACACAAAACTATAATTTAAAAAGATACACGCACCCCTATGTTCATAGTAGCACTATGCACAACAGCCAAGACATGGAGACAACCTAAAGACAGATGAACGGATGAAGGTGAGGCACATTCGTGCAACGGAATACTACCCAGCCATAAAAAAGAATGAAATAACGCCATGGGCACAGAGATCGTCACATTGAGGTAATATAAAGTGTATGTGTACACATTAAACAAACAAACAAAAAAAGCCTACTGTCAGTAGGGCTATATCTTGATGGCAGATGTGTAATTCTGGGGTGATTCTTACCTCCTCCTTTAAACTTTCTTGGATTATTTGTGGGATTTTTTTTTTACAATAATAATGTAGTATTTTATAATCAGTAAAATATTTTATATTTTATAATGGGCTTCCCTTGTAGCTCAGTCAGTAAAAAATCTGCCTGCAGTACAGGAGACCTGGGTTCGATCCCTGAGTCCGGAAGATCCTCTGGAGAAGGAAATGGCAACCCATTCCAGTATCCTTGCCTGGAAAATCTCATGGACAGAGGAGCCTGGTGGGCTGCAGTCCATGGGGTCGCAAAGAGTCGGGCAGGCACGACTGAGCGACTAACACTTACTTACTTACTTTATCATCAGTAAAAAGCAAACAAAAAACTTTTTGGCCTTAAAAAAAGAATTCAATACTTCTCTTGGTTATAACCCTGAAAACCAAAAGAAAAGTAAATTTCAAGAACAGACAAGNGGCACGACTGAGCGACTAACACTTACTTACTTACTTTATCATCAGTAAAAAGCAAACAAAAAACTTTTTGGCCTTAAAAAAAGAATTCAATACTTCTCTTGGTTATAACCCTGAAAACCAAAAGAAAAGTAAATTTCAAGAACAGACAAGAATATATTCTTATACACTAGCTACATTCGCAAAACACACACAGGCCCTCCCACAAACACACACCAGCAAACAGTTGTAACTCAATGCATTATTTTATCCCACCAACACAATAGTCAAAAGAATAAAAAACAACAAGAATTAAACTGACATAGTTTTTAAAAGATCAATACATGGTACCAAATATAATGAGTTGAAAGCTAACTATTTAAATATTGTTGTTCTTTAGTAGCTAAGTTATGTCTGACTCTTTGCGAGCCCATGGACTGTAGCACGCCAGGCTCCTCAGTCCAAGAGATTTCCCNCCCCAGTTGCATTTTTTTCTGATAATTCAAGTATTATTTTTATTGTATATTTTTATTAACTTTACTATTAATTTAATAAAACAGATTTATGGGCATGGGGAGAGGGGAGGAGAGAATGAGATGTATGGAGAGAGCAATATGAAAACTTACATTATCTTTTGTAAAATAGATAGCCAATGGGAATTTGCTGTATGTCTCAGGGAATCTGTTTCAACCTAGAAGGGTAGGATGGGGAGGGAGATGGGAGGGAGTTTCAAGAGAGAAGGGGCATATGTACACCTATGGCTGATTCATGTTGATGTTTGTCAGAAAACAACAAAATTCTGTAAAGCAATTATCCTTCAATTAAAAATTAATTAATTAAAAATTCATTATGCATGCAATTGAAAATGATATGCTGTGTCATTTTCATTACTTTTTTCTATAGTTACTAATATTACAAGTTGTTTCAATAGCTTTGACTTTAAATAAAATTTATATAATTATTATTTTTATACTAATTATATGGTAGCGATACTATGAATTTAAAAATTAGTAACTTAAGTTAGTGAATAAAATTCAAAACCATCCTGGTAAATAACATATGTCCACGTTTGGAGAACATAAGTCTGAGATTCATATATGAATAATAAACTTTACAATGTAAACTGTGATTCAATTAAAAAATGTGAACACAAGGCAAACTGAATATTGCTTCCTCTATGGAAACAGGTAGTTAAAAATCAGACAATTTAATAAGTGCTGAAGTGTCAACAATGCTATAATAAGGAACTAATGGCTGTGTGAGTGAATACCTCTGTATATACAAGGATAAAAATTGTGTACATAAACACCTTGAAGAATGTAATGTTCTCTCTAAATTTGTCTGAGACAGTAAACTAAAAGTTTAGATTACTACATTAAATTTGATAACTCTTTTCCTGGTCTTTCCATTGATTATTTCATGAGAATGTTTAAAAAGTTGACTTTTTCTAGCCCTAGATGTTTGGAATAGTGATCAGTTAACTCGATGGACATAAGTTTGAGTAAACTTCGTGAGTTGGTGATGGACAGGGAGGCCTGGCATGCTGTGATTCTTGGGGTCACAAAGAGTCAGACATGACTGAGCGACTGAACTGAACTGAACTGAACCAGGAAGACCCAAAAGTACTAAATAGGCCCAGGGAAAACCAAGAGGTAGAAAGGCAATGCAAAGTGAAAATAAAGGTCAATGAAAGATTTACAAACAAATTAAAACATTTTGTACTTTTAATCCTTTATTTTCTTTGTGGTTATACAGTCACTCTGTAACTATATGCTTTAGCAAAACTACAGAGAGTAAATTCCATGGCAGAGGATACAGTAGGAAGAGGTTTAAGCTGGGATAGAAGCATAACAGCCATGGTATTAGAATGTTGATGACCATTGTCTGCTCTTCATAACATGATTAGAGTGAGACTAGGGAATCTTTTCCCCAAGTAGTGAATCCACTCAAAAAATGTAAATAAAGGCAGATGGAAACCTGGTTTGCATGAACAAATTGATGACTAATGAAACCATAAATCCACAGACCCCCTCTGCCTTCTGCTTTCTCATCTGCCTCCTCTCCCTTCTCTTTAGCCAAAGTGGGCATGGACAGGCTATTCTGACTATAGTGAAGGTCTGTAGTGATGTGCCCTAGAAAGTGCTAGAAAGCTCTTACTAAATTTAACAAGATTATTTCTTTCATCCTGGAGATGAATTGGTCCAAGTTCCTAGGTTTTAAGACTGTTTAGCAAATGATCCCAAAGGACCTTACATTCCTTTTCATTAAAAACATGTCTCCATAGCTCACTACAGACAGTTCTTTGGCATCAGTGACCAGCTTAGACTGAATAAAGTTACCGAACTTAACTCTGTGTGAGAGATCTCTAGTGAATTTTAGTCCCATCACTTCAGAATAGTAAGCAGTAGCTATAAAATTGTTTCCCTGGCTTTGTTAGAGGTTTTTTGTTGGATCTTTATTTTGAGCCCTTCTCCATTTCAGAGACCCATCCCAGGGATATTCAATCCTGAATATTCATTGGAAGGACTGATGCTGAGGCTGAAGCTCTAGTACTTTGGCCACCTGATGTGAAAAGCCAACTCATTAGAAAAGACCCTGATGTTGGGAAAGATTGAAGACAGTAGGCGAAGTGGATGACAGAGGATGAGATGGTTGGATGGTATCACTGACTCAATGGCTATGAGTTTGAGCAAGCTTCAGGAGATGGTGATGGACATGAAAGTCTGATGTGCTGCAGTCCAAGGGGTCACAAAGAGTTGGACACAATTGAGTGGCTGAACAACAGCCATTCCAGGGAGCACCTCAGCTGTATCTCCCTTTGAGATTGCAGTGCATTGGCTATGCACTGAGTCCAGAGTGCTGGTGAGGGTAGGAAACAGCTAGTCAATGTGAGACGCTCCATGTAAAGCCTTTGTAAGTGCCTATGATTAGGCCTGAAAGATCACAAATAGGACCACAGCTATGCTCAACTGATATTTAAATTGATTATAGCACACGCACTTAATTTTCTTTATTTGAGATACTTCAAGTAGACTAAACACTGTATTGATTTTACTGCACTGTTTGTTTGATTATTTTGTGCATATAAACATACCATGTAATCATAACAAAGATCAAGATTTAAAACATTTATGGTATACATGACAGTTTCTTTTTTAAAAATTAAAACTATAGTTGATATACACTATTGAAAATTATACCTTACACGTATACAGCAAAGTTATTCTTCTAATATATATGTATATATAATTTCTGAGATGATTTTTCATTACAAGATATTGAATATTTCCTGTGTTATATGGTAAGTCCTTGTTGCTTATCTATGCTATATATATTGTACTTTGCATCTATTAATCCCATACTCCTGGTTTATGCCTTTTCACCTCCCTTTCCCCTTTGGTAACCATAAGCTTGTTTTCATGCCCATGATAGATTCTTTGTGATTCTTCTCAGACAATACCCCTGGAAGTACCCAGTATCCTCACTGCTATCACTCAGGATAGTTGAAGGTTTTCGTTTTTTGTCATTAAAATGGATAATAAGGTATGTTGTCCTTTGCAACTAATTTCCTTCATTCAGCATACTGTCTTTGAAATGTACTCATGTTGCAGTTTATTCCTTTTATTATAGAATAATAAAATAAGGCATGAATATAGCACATTTTATGTGCTTATTCTACTATTGTTGAGCACTTGATAGCTTTTGATTTGTGGCTATGTGAATGAAAATGCTACAAACATACTCAGGGCATACATGATTATACTCATAACTGTCTTTTGGAAGATATAGACATTCATTTTGCATTACATGCAAAGAAGTAGAATTGCTGAAGTGTGGAACAAGTATATAGTTCATCTTAGGAGATATTGCCATACAGTCCTTGAAAGTACTTTTACTCCTACTTGCAGTGTATGAGCAAATGAGTTCTTCTGTATCCTGAAAATTTTTTGTAGGTCTTTTTCATTCTGAAGCATTTGATAGATGCACATGATAAATTTTTGTAGATTTAATTTGTGTTTCCATAATGAGTGATTTTTTTAGATGCTTTTGAGCAAATTGAATGATTCTGGAAGCTTAACAGTAATATACACTGAGCACGTTGTTCATTCTCACATATAACCTTCACTTCAACTGAGTAGAATTGAAGTGAAATGGTATTGCCATAGGAGAATCTGAATGTGGGACTTGTATTCATTAGATAGAGTGTAGTCCACTGGAGAAGGGAATGGCAAACCACTTCAGTATTCTTGCCTTGAGAACCCCATGAACAGTATGAGAAGGCAAAATGATGGGATACTGAAGGAGGAACTCCCCAGGTCAGTAGGTGCCCAACATGCTACTGGAGATCAGTGGAGAAATAACTCCAGAAAGAATGAAGGGACAGAGTCAAAGGAAAAACAATATCCAGTTGTGGATGTGACTGGTGATAGAAGCAAGGTCCGATGCTGTAAAGAACAATATTGCATAGGAACCTGGAACGTTGGGTCCATGAATCAAGGCAAATTAGAAGTGCTCAAACAAGAGATGGCAAGTGTGAACATCGACATTCTAGGAATCAGTGAACTAAAATGGACTGGAATGGGTGAATTTAACTCAGATGACCATTATATCTACAAGTGTGGGCAAGAATCCCTTAGAATAAATGTAGCCATCATGGTCCACAAGAGTCCAAAATATAGTACTTGGATGCAATCTCAAAAATGACAGAATGATCTCTGTTCCTTTCCAAAGCAAACCGTTCAATATCACAGTAATCCAAGTCTATGCCCCAACCATGAATGCTGAAGAAGCTGAAGTTGAATGGTTCTATGAAGACATACAAGACCTTTTAGAATTAAAACACCACAAAGATATCCTTTTCATTATAGGGGACTGGAATGTAAAAGTAGGAAGTCAAGAAACACCTGGGGTAACAGGTAAATTTAGCCTTTGAATATGGAATGAAGCAGGACAAGGCTAATAGAGTTTTGCTAAGAGAACACACTGGTCATAGCAAACACCAGCTTCCAACAACACAAGAGAAGACTCTACACATGGACATCACCAGATGGGNGACATACAAGACCTTTTAGAATTAAAACACCACAAAGATATCCTTTTCATTATAGGGGACTGGAATGTAAAAGTAGGAAGTCAAGAAACACCTGGGGTAACAGGTAAATTTAGCCTTTGAATATGGAATGAAGCAGGACAAGGCTAATAGAGTTTTGCTAAGAGAACACACTGGTCATAGCAAACACCAGCTTCCAACAACACAAGAGAAGACTCTACACATGGACATCACCAGATGGGCAACACCGAAATCAGATTGATTATATTCTTTGCAGCCAAAGATGGAGAAGCTCTATACAGTCAGCAAAAACAAGACTGGGAGCTGACTGTGGCTCAGATCAAGAAATCCTTATTGCCAAATTGAGACTTAAACTGAAGAAAGTGTGGAAAACCAGTATATCATTCAAGTATGACCTAAATCAAATCCCTTATGATTATACAGTGGAAGTGAGATGTAGATTTAAGGGTCTAGATCTGATAGATTGAGTGCCTGATGAACTATGGAATGAGGTTCATGACATTGTACAGTACACAGGGATCAAGACCATCCCCATGGAAAAGAAATGCAAAAAAGCAAAATGGCTGTCAAGGGAAGCCTTACAAATACCTGTAGAAAGAAGAGAAATGAAAAGCAAAGGAGAAAAGGAAAGATATACCCATCTGAATGCAGAGTTCCAAAGAATNCAGATCATGAACTCCTTATTGCCAAATTCAGGCTTAAATTGAAGAAAGTAGGGAAAACCACTAGGCCATCCAGGTATAACATAAGTCAAATCCCTTATGATTATACAGTGTAGGTGACTAAAAGTTTCAAGGGATTAGATCTGATAGACAGAGTCCCTGAAGAACTATGGACAGAGGTTCATAAGATTGTACAGGAGGCAGCGACAAAAACCATCCCAAAGGGAAAGAAATGCAAGAAGGCAAAGTGGTTGTCTAACGAGCCCTTACAAATAGCTGAGAAAAGAAGAGAAGCTAAAGGCAAAGGAGAAGAGGGAAGCTATAAACAACTGAATGCAGAGTTCCAGAGAATAGCGAGGAGAGATAAGAAGGCTACTTAAATGAACAGTGCAAAGAAATAGAGGAAAACAATAGAAAGGGAAAGCCTAGACATCTTTTCAAGAAAATTGGAGCTATCAAGGAAGCATTTCATGCAAGGATGGACACAATAAATGACAGAAACGGTAAGGACCTAAGAGAAGCAGAACAGATTAAGAAGAGGTGGCAAAAATACACTGAAGAACTATACAGAAAAGGTCTTAATGATCCAGATAACCAAGATGGTGTGGTCACTCACCTAGAACCTAACATTCTGGACTGTGAAGTCAAGTGGGCCCTAGGAAACATTACTACAAACAAAGCTAGTGGAGATGATGGAATTCCAATTGAACTATTTCAAATCCTTAAAGATGATGCTGTTAAAGTGCTGCATGCNAATGATCCAGATAACCAAGATGGTGTGGTCACTCACCTAGAACCTAACATTCTGGACTGTGAAGTCAAGTGGGCCCTAGGAAACATTACTACGAACAAAGCTAGTGGAGATGATGGAATTCCAATTGAACTATTTCAAATCCTTAAAGATGATGCTGTTAAAGTGCTGCATGCAATATGTCAGCAAATTTGGAAAACTCAGCAGTGGTCACAGGACTGGAAAAGGTCAGTTTTCATTCCAATCCCAAAGAAGGGCAATGCCAAAGAGTGCTCAAACTACTGTACTATGGTGCTCATTTCACATGCTAGCAAGATTATGCTCAAAAATCCTTCAAGCTAGGCTTCAACAGTACATGAATTGAGAACTTCCAGATGTACAAGCTGGCTTTAGAAAAGGCAGAGGAACCAGAGATCAAATTGCCAACATTCGTTGGATCATGGAGAAAGCAAGGGAGTTCCAGAAAAATATCTACTTTTGCTTCATTGACAACGCTAAAACCCTTGACTCTGTGTATCACAGCAAACTGTGGAAAATTCTGAAAGAGATGGGAATACCAAACCACCTTACCTGTCTCTTGAGAAACCTGTATGCAGGTCAAGAAGCAACAGTTAGAACCAGACGTGGAACAACAGACTGGTTCCAAATTGGGAAAGGAGTACGACAAGGCTGCATATTGTCACCGTGCTTATTTAACTTATATGTAGAGTACATCATGCGAAATGCTGGGCTGGATGAATCACAAGCTGGAATCAAGATTGCTGGGAGAAATATCAGCACCCTCAGATATGCAGATGACATCATCCTAATGGCAGAAAGTGAAGAGGAACTAAAGAGTCTCTTGATGAGGGTGAAAGAGGAGAGTGAAAAAGCTGGCTTGAAACTCAACATTCAGAAAATGAAGATCATGGCATCTTCATCCCATGATCATCCCATCACTTCATGGCAAATAAAAGGAGAAAAAGTAGAAGCAGTGACTGATTTTATTTTATTGGGCTCCAAAATCACTGCAGATGGTGATTGCAACCATGATATTGAAAGATGCTTGCTCCTTGGAAGGAAAGCTATGACAAACCTAGACAGAATATTAAAAAGCAGAGACATCACTTTGCCAACAAAGGTCCATCTAGTCAAAGCTATGATTTTTCCAGTAGTCACATATGGATGTGAGAGTTGGACCATAAAGGAGGCTGAGCGCCGAAGAATTGATGCTTTTGAACTGTGGTGCTGGAGAAGACTCTTGAGAATCCCTTGGACTACAAGGATATCAAACACATCAGTCCTAAAGGAAATCAACCCTGAATATTCATTGGCAGGGCTGATGCTGAAGCTGAAGCTCCAATACTTTGGCCACGTGATGCAAAGAGCGAACTCATTGGAAAAGACCCTGATGTTGGGAAAGGCTGAAGGCAAAAGAAGAAGGGGGTGGCAGAGAATGAGATGGTTAGATAGCATCTCTGACTCAATGGACATGAGTTTGAGCAAACTCAGAGAGATAGTGGAGGACAGAAGAGCCTGGTGTGCTGCAGTCCACGGGGTTGCAAAGAGTCAGACATGACTTAATAACTCAAATACAGAAATAAGAACTGGTGGCTCAGAATCTGCCTGCCAATGCAGGAGACACAGGCCGGATCACTGATATGGGAAGATCCCCTGGAGAAGGAAATGGCAACCCACTCCAGTATTCTTGCTTGAAGAACCTCACGGACAAAGGGTTGGACATGACTCACTACTGAACAACCACAACAACTTGTAGTAATAACTGATCAGATAGAAACTTTTACACGTACTAACTTGGATAGAAACTTTTACATGTACTAATGCAATACTATTAACAAACTATGGCTACTGTGTCTCAATTATATGCCTGACATCCATTTTGATGTGTCCTGTGAAATATTTTAACTGTACATGTGTATTGGCCTTTGAGTGTTTTCTTATTTGCCACTGATAGGGGCAGTGTGGTAGAAAGATATCAGAGAACACAGTCTTAGCCCTGGCATTGCCAACAATAGGTTGTGTGCCTTGGCGGTGAGCCCAGTTTCCTTATCTGTAAAATAAAACAGAGGAAAGAAGGGGAAATGATTGTTGAGGGCCCTCTAGCTCTAAAATTCTGTAGCTGAATTAGTATTTGAAGCAGTGAGTCCTGATTGGGCCACATGTTAATTATCTGCTCAAACTGAAATGATCTTGAAAGAAAACATTTTAAAAATCTGCTATAAGCAAATATACTTTTAAACTAACTAAGCCTATGGAAATCATATACACGCTAACATCATGTGTATAATGCATGAAACAAACTTTTCTAATATTTATTACCTAATACAGTGCCACAATATATATATTACATATATATTACATATATATTATGTATATATGTAATAATTATATGCAATTATATATTACATATATAATAATAATATATATGTAATAATTATATATTACATATATATTAGTATTTTTCTATACAAATAGAGTTATGCAGTTACAGTGATTTATTTATAGTTAACAATCAATATATGAAATCTAGAACCTGTTAAAGCATTAGAGCTATAAATCAAAATAAATATGACCAAAGATGTTACACTGTAAGAAGGAAGAACAAGTACAGGGAAGAGTTCATGAAAAATACCAACTTCATGAGAGAAAAGATGGTAGAACCCCATCCCCATGCAGCCTGATTACAAAATGTTCACTCTGATCCTTCAGGGTGTTCACCATGTAATTCCAGACTCACTTTTCTGCCCTAAGTTTGCTTTCTCCCTTTCTTTGCTGCCACTACAACCTAGAGTACTCAGAATCACCCAAACATGCTCCATTTCTGAGCTTTCCTGCTTCTGTTCTTCACCCTGCCTAGAAACCCGAGCCTTCTCCAAGACCCACGCTTGAAGCAGACACTTCCTTCTAGACTCCCAGGCTGGAAACCCCCAACGTGTTTCAATTCTGCAACCCACCTGCCTCCCAGTTTTCTGCAATACAGATCCTACCTGCTCCTATCAACCCATTCAGCTCATTCTAGCCCCGTGTGCCACATCTCTTTACCTGATTCTTCCTCTCTAAAACTTACCACAGTGACAATCATTTCAAGAACAGAAACTTCTTCCGTAGCCACAATTTACGACCGTCTCCATGGAAGCACCTGTAAGATGTTAGCCCCCTCTGATTGAATTTTGTATGTGTTGTCTTCCAAACCCTGGCACAAGCCACATGAGCTGGGGGTGCCACAATGCAGAGCAGCTGAGGAGGAATGTGGGATGGACAGGTAAAGAAGAAAAAAGAAGGTATATATCAGGACTTCCCCAATGGTCCAGTGGTTAAGACTCCACCTTCCAATGCAGGGTGCATGGGTTCAGTCCCTAGTCGGGGAACTAAGATCCCACATGCTGTGCAGTGTGGCAAAATATATATATATATATTGACTACTCTTTCTCAACTGTTCTTAGAGGAGAAGATTGGCCATGTAACCTTATAGTTTCCGATAAAGTTATCCTCAGTGACGTGTCCAATGGAGCTGATGTTTTAATCAGAGAAGCTCAACACACTGTTTGAAAATACAAACAAACATCAAAAGTTGAACTTTAGGATAGTCCGTGCATTTTCCTTCAAAACAGAAAATACACTTTGTTAAGAAACCGAAATACTTAAAAATAGGTATCCCCTGAGAAGCTGCTTCACCCTGCTTTATCAGTTTGGTCCTCTGTGACGACCTAGATGGGTGGGATGGGGGGCGGGAGGGAAGGGATGCATGTGTACATACAACTGATTCCCACTGTTGTAGAGCAGAAACTAACACAACATTGGGAAGCGATTATACTCCAATTAAAAATAAAAATAAAAAAAACTTAAAAAACCGAAATGATGGTTCACATCTTGCACATATGAAGTATACCAAAGATAATTANGGGGGGCGGGAGGGAAGGGATGTGTGTGTACATACAACTGATTCCCACTGTTGTAGAGCAGAAACTAACACAACATTGGGAAGCGATTATACTCCAATTAAAAATAAAAATAAAAAAAACTTAAAAAACCGAAATGATGGTTCACATCTTGCACATATGAAGTATACCAAAGATAATTATGGGGCACAATAGAATATCAAGGGGTATGCTGCTTAGTCGCTTTAGTCATATCCAACTCAATTTGACCTTAAGGACTGCAGCCTGCCGGGCTCCTCTGCCCATGGCATTCTCAAGGCACGAGTTTAGAGTGGATTGCCATGGGGTAAAGTAAAATAATAACAGCATACTCTCAATTATTTAAAGGCTTATTGTATAAGTTGAAATCTAATGACATTTTATTCTTCATCTGCTACCTGTCACCGATCATTAATTTCTAACAAAATTAAATAAAGCCTGACAAATGCTTGAATGTTTTCTGCAACCATCCTTGAGTTTCCACGATCCAGGCCATTCTTTATTCCTCAGTGAAATGTGATGTAGGTTTCTATATTGGATTGCCTACAGGGAGAGAATAGCCTGCTTATGCCACTTTGAGTGACAAATAAATTACATTCTGGTTTTACACAGAAAAAGAATGGTCTTTGTGAACTGCATGGAAAAATTTTAAAATAGCCATATGGGAATAAATTGCCAATAAATGCCCTCAAGAGAGGAGATCATATTTAGAAGAAATTTGAAATGGAAAGACCCAGAGAATTTATCCACCACAAGTGGTTATTCCAGACACTTATTTCAGAATGCCTTTTACCAGTTCTTGATCTGCCAGCAAGAAGCTTGTGAGCTGCTAACGAGGCGTGCAGGGCACTTCACAGAGCAAGGTGTTTGGCGGTGAAGCTCTTGAATTATTAGAAAAGCCTTCTTTATAGTCACTCAAAATCTAGCTTCTTTTCGATTGGCCCTCTGCACTGATTTTGAGGAACTCTCCCTCTTTTGCAATGAACTGCATTGTGGTTAAGAATACAGACTTGGAAGCCAAAGAGTGCAGATAATAAATGCTCTGGATTTCCCTGGCTGTCCAGTGGTAAAGATTCTGAGCTTCCAATGTGGGGGTGTAGGTTCCATCCCTGGTCAGGGAACTAAGATCCTACATGGCGCAGCCAAAATAATAATAAATAAAAGAATTTTTTGAAAAAGAAATCATAGCTCTGCCTCTAAGTCACTTACTTCTCTGAGTCACAGTGCATCTAAAATGTGTAAAAACAGAACATGCAATTGCTGTGGAGATTCTACAAGAATTAAAAGCACTTTGCCCAGTGTCTGGTAGTGGTTTAGTCTCTAAGTAATGTCAGATTGTTGTGACCCCATGGACTGTAGCCCTGCAGACTTCTCTGTCCATGGGATTTCCCAGGTAAGAATACTGGTGTGGGTTACCATTTCCTTCTCCAGGGGACCTTCCCAAACTAGGGATCACCCAGGTCTCCTGCATTGCAGGCGGATTCTTTACCAACTGAGCCACCAGGGGAGCCCCATTGCCCAGTGCCCAGTGCATAAATATATGTGTGATGGAAAATGTCTCTATAATGACATTCTTCACGTGGATCCTATGGCATGACTCTGACCCCTGGAGTCAATCACACTCCAGTGTGGTGATGCCTGATTTAGGAGACATAACTGAGCATGGGGCCCAAACAAAGTCAGATCATCATATACAGTGGTCTAGACAGACACAGATATATCTAAGGGCTCTGGTGGGACAGGTGAGAGGCATCCTGGGGTTGCCAGGGCTTGGGGCAGCATGAAATAAAGCTAGATTCGGGAAGCCATCAGGATGACTGAGGGGGTGCTGAGCACAGACTAATCACAGGTAGTTAGAAGGCAGACAGCAGCACACATACTAAGAGAAGCCCCCCTCTTACCTCTTAACTCCCAGAAAGATCACAACAGCTGTGAAGGTGTGTCTACAGATCTGGCAGTTTTAGGGGAAAAAAAGGTTAACATGACCTCACCCAGGGTGCAAGAGCACGTAAAACCTGGGATGGAGATGAGATGAAACTTAATACTATCCAATCATTTATTGACTCTTCTATGTGCTAGGCACTGAAGAATTTCTCATTAAAAATTTTTAAATCTGCTATTTCTGACCATAAAAAATGTCAACCATAAAAAACAATTTAACATCTTCTTCTAAGCATAGGACTATTTTATATAATTTCATTGTTTCTTTAGAGCTACACTGGCCAGTAGGGTAGCCTCTACCCTCATCTGGTGACTTGTGTTTATATTAACTTAATTAAACATTAAATATTCAGTTCATCAGTCACCCAAAGCACATTTCAAGTAACACAGCAAAAAAAAAAAAAGAGAGAGAGAGAGAGAGAGACCATTTCCTTCATCACAGAGTTCTATTGATCAGAATTTCTCAAGAGTGACAGTCTCTTGAAGCTCTGACTTTCATGGGTAGCTCATCAATAACTGGATAGTGTTGAAGAAGCATGCAGCAATTGCTTAATTACTGCATGCTGAACACTGATTTAAAATAAGTGCCCCTGAAATATGAGGTAAAAGGAACACAAAGAAAAGCAAACCTTGTAGCCAAACCTTCATCTTCTTTCTCTGGGTCCAGACACCTTATTCATAGCTTGTCACAAAGGAAAAACAAAACAAAACAGGAAACAGCAGATGTGTTCTATCAGTGACATGATAAATTTCTAAGAGAAAAAGTACGGATGGAAAAAATATGAACTTCCTGGTGTCTGGAAGGAACAGTACTTTTCTGCTGTGAAGAATAGTCTACTGACATTGGATTGTGAATACTGTCTTATACTTACCTGAGGAGAAAGAAGAGAAAAAAACAAGTGTGTGTGTGATTTTTTTAATTGGAATCAAGAGGAAATTTCATAATAGATTTTTTGCTGAGAAGCATAGAAACCATAGGGCTTCCCTAGTGGCTCAGGGGTAAAGAATCTGCCTCTTACTTTGTTCAGTTTGAAATTTGTTAACAGCTGAATAACAAATTATATCATAATGGAAGATATAATCCACTGTACGTAATTTTAACAATCACATATATTTATTTTCCTAGTTTTCAAAACAGTTATATATATATACACACATATATATATTACCAGGAGACTAATNCATTGGAAGGACTGGTGCTGAAGCTGAAACTCCAAAACTTTGGCCACATGATGCAAAGAACTGACTCACTGGTAAAGACCCTGATGCTGAGAAAGATTGAAGAAAAGGAGAAAAGGGGGTGACAGAGGATGAGATGGTTGGATGGCATCACCAACTCAATGGACTTGAATTTGAGCAAGATCCAGTAGATGGTGAAGGACAGGGAAGGACAGCCTGGCATGCTGCAGCCCATGGGGTAGCAAAGAGTCAGACACGACTTCTTAGCGACTGAACAACAATAACAGCTTGTTTTGAGACAAGCTTATTTAAGTGCACATGGGAGTCTAGGATCATCCTCCAATTGATGAAAGCTAACCATTTTTTAATTTCATGGGAACACTATTTTTTAATTAATTTATTTTTGGTCGCACTGAGTCTGCTGCTGTGTGAGGGCTTTCTCTGGTCCTGGCGAGCTAGGGGCCACTCTCTGTTGCGGTGCACAGGCTCTAGCTGTGGGGCTTCAGCTGTTGCAGCCTGTGGGCCCTAGAGTGCAGGCTTGGGAGCTGTAGTACATAGGCTTACCTGCTCTGCAGCACGCAGAATCTTTCTGGACTACCTGGGGTTAAACCCATGTTCCCCGCACTGGTAGGCAGATTCTCATCCATGGTGCCACCAGGGAATTCATTGGAAACACTATTTTTTTAAAAACATATTTTAGGTAAATGTTTATCTTCCAAAGCAATAACATAATCAGTCCTGAGTGACATGCCAGCTACTTAAAGAAAAGAAAAAAAACCAAACAACTATATGAGAGAAAACCAGTGAGGCACATTTACAGCTTTATTTTGTGACAAGGGTGGGTACTCACGAAGCTGCCAAGTACAACACTCACATCTATAAGCCACCAGCTCCTCTGCAGACCCAGCAACTTGGGGGTGACAGTCTGTAATGTCAAAGCATTCCCTAAGCAATCCTGTTCCCTTTTACCTTGAACAGGAGTTAAAGTGGTAAGTTTTGACTAAAATACCAAAAACTAGACACCACATTCCAACCTGAAACACGATACAAAGCAACATTATCAAAGGAAGCATGCCAGGAAGGTTATGTAACTCTTAAAACCATGTACCCATGTCAAAGGCAAAAAGAGTTCTAGTTCCTTCTTTTAACTGAAGGATCATTGCTTTACAATTTGGTTTCATTTCTGCCATACATAAACCTGAATTAGCCATAGATGTACATATGTCCCCGCCCTCTTGCACCTTCCTCCCACCTCCCACTCTTTCCCACCCCTCTGAGTTGTTACAGAGCCCGAATTTGATTTCCCTGAGTTGTACAGCAAATTTCCATTGGCTATCGATTTTACACATGGAAGTGTACAAGCAGGTTTTTGAAGATGAAGGTTTTTGGAGAAAGTTGCCAGCATGCTGCATGGATCTGACCAGAAGGGCTCCAAGGCTGTTTGCTTACTTGCAAGCAAAGAGCTTCAAAGGGCCAGCCAGGGATTGCAAATTGTGCCCTCATTACCCTCTGAGTTTTTGAAGGTAAAGTATTTCCCTTGGACTAGATCTGATGCAACATAGAGCTAGCTGTCTTAGATCCTGTTCAAGGACCACCCGCTGGAAAGAAGGTACCAAAGCAAACAGCAGCAAGGGGTGTACTTCCTAGTGGAAGCAGACTCACAGACTTAGAGAAAGAACTTGCAGTTGTCAGTGGGGGAAGGAAGAAGGAAGGCATAGGTAGGGAGTATGGGATCGGTGTGTACACATCGCTGTATTTAAAAATGGATAACCAACAAGGATCTACTGTATAGGCCAAGGAACTACTATGTGGCAGCCTGGATTGGAGGGGAGTTTGGGAGGAAATGGATACATGTATAAGTATGGCTGAGTCCCCTTGCTGTCCACCTGAAACTACTGTGACATTGTTAATCTGCTATACTCCCAATATAAAATAAAAAGTTTAAAAAACAAAAAATGACTCCTAGAAGCTGCAGATGACCAAATACAAATTCACTTCTTCAGGTCAACTGTGCTTTGGAAGACAAAGAGGCACCCAATAGAAAAAAGGCCAGTTTTAAGCACACACCAGGGACTTTTAAACACATGCCAACCACTTCAGTGGTTACAATTTCGCCTTCCAATGCAGCCAGTGCAGTTTCAGTCCCTGGTCGGGGAGCTAAGATACTACATGCCTCAAGGCCAAAAGAGGCCAAAACATAAGCAATACTGAAACAAATTCACTAAAAACTTTAAAAATGGTCCACATCAAAAAATAGTAATAATTAAAAAAATAAACACATGCCAAATGGAGAGGTGCAAGCACTGGCTCATCAACAGGCCTTGTCAAGTAAGAACTTTCTTATCTCCCCCAAAATTTACTTCTCTATTTGACAAGATGAGGAAAGAGTGATAGCACTTCACACACAGAGAGAAAAACCAGGACTCTCACTTCCTACAGCTCCTCGCCGGAAAGACACGTAACTTTCAAGTAAGGCTGTGATTTTGATTGTTACATGAACATGGACATTATAAACAACTATGGTTCATCTTCTCATTTGAAACAACCAAGGAAGTGTTTGATTTTCATCAAAGTGACCAGAAAAATCACGGCAATTGCTTGACTTGTCATTTGCAAAATGATCAGACCATTTTTAAAGCTGCCTCCCTCGTCTTTTTATCCTCTCCTGCCCTTGACTTTCAGACACGACCTTTTTTTCCTCTTCTTCATGTTACAGTTTAATCGTGACAGTCATAACAACCGCTCACATTATTGAGTGCTGACTCTGTGCCAGGCACTCTGCGATGTGTTCTATAAATACATTGCTCATTTCAGTGTCACACAAATCTCTACTATTGGCATCCCATTTTACGTATGAGGAAACTGAGGTTCATCCATTGTTGCAAGTAAGTAAAGGACTGGCAATTCACCCAGGTGGCTTGACCTGAAAAGAATGAATGATACATGGCCTCTCAGTTCAAAGGACAAAACACCCAGGCTTGCTTTCTTCAATAAAACATATGTGGATCTCCCCCACAGCATGAGAAAATGGAAACATTCCACCAAAGGAGAATGAGCAGAAAAGTAAACATAGCTATTGTTTGTAACCATAAAATCCGCTGATGTACACACTTTCTGCAAACTCCTGGATGGTATCATTCTGTCAACAGTCACAAAGCTTTCTCAATCCGGGCATGAAATAACAACAACGAAAACAACAACATAGAAAATTTGTCACGTTTGAGCTTTAAAAGCTGCCTTTTCATATTTTCATCTGATTTTCTTCTCACAACAATCCTATGAGTAGGTATCATGAATACTATGTTTTCGATGAGGAAATGAAGATTAAAGCTTTTGAAAACTATGATTTAGGGACCTCTCTAGTGGCGCAGTGGCTAAGACTTCACATTCCCAATGCAGGGGGCCCAGGTTTAATCCCAGGTCAGGGAACTAAGACCCTGCATGACGTAACTAAAAAGATTTCATATGCTGCAATGACGATCAAAGATCCCCACATGTCACAACTAAGACCCGGTGCAGCCACATAAATAAAAACAAATAAATAAATATTAAAAAAAATTTTAAAAACCCTGTGATTTATTTAACACCAAAAATGAATACATGAGAGCCAAGACTAAAGGGAGCACATATCAAAGGGTAATTGATATATTAACCCATATTTGCATCAATATCCATATTAATCACTCTTAATCTTTGCATTTTTCAGTCACCAAAATGCCTTACAAAATCCTCTTTCAGATACTGAATCCCTCACTTCATTTCAATGAGATAATTCAAGGCAAGTAACAATGCATATGGTTTTCAGATGTAGAAACTAGGGCCTCAGAAGTAACTGAGCTGGTCAAGTCAATGGAATACAAGAATCTTATAGGGTTTTACAGAACTGAGTTGAATTTCTGTCCTAAAATGGGAAGGCATGCCTTTTCTCATTAGAGAGATTATTCTAGAACTTTAGAACCATGCCAATATATTTCCCAGTAACCAAGTCATCAGGATTTCTGTTCTCCCAGAAGGCAAAGGTTCTTGCAAGCAATTAATCCAACGAATTAAGTTCCAGCCCTCTTTATTTTAATTCCAAAAGTTAAAGCATTCTTTCCTATCTATTCTTCATCTCCTCATAAGCAAAGACTCATAAATATTCCCACCTTCCAACCACTATATTTTTCACTCTCTCTACGGCCCCAAATACTAACAATTCACTAGCACAGAGCTTCGCAGGCTTCAGCATTCCTCAGAAACATCTAGAAGTCCTGTTAAAACAAAGACTGCTGGGCACACCCCCCGCGGTTTCTGATTTTGTCAGATCTGGAGTGGGGACTGACAGGTGGCATTTCTAACAGATTTCCAGGTGATGCTGCTGCTGGCCTGGGTACCACAATTTAAGAGAACCACCAGAGAAGTATTTCTCCCAAATAGTCCCTTAAAGGGTTCCCACAGAAAAGCACTCAGCTGCTAAGGCTTCTATCTGGAGGAAAAAGAAACACTTGTCATGACTCATAGCCTTTTTCAAGCTTTTCCAGCCACAAAATTAAAAACAGAAAACGACTAGATTGAAAGCAAAATGAAAACAGCTAATGTTATACTGTCTAAATTTGAACTTATGGCATGGTTTCTGGAGTTAGGAAAAAAGACATAATAACAACTCAGGTGAGCCCGAGGCTGACCACACTGAAAGCTGGCACTACTGAGGCTACCAGAAAAACCTGGAGCCCAAGCCAGGCTGTTATGCCCTGACCCAAAATCATCGCAGACACCTGCCTCCCAGTTTTGTTCTGTTTTTCTCTGTCAACGGTTAAGTTCTTCCACACAATTCTCCAAACACATCAATCCATAACTAACTCATTTTTTTCCTACACTGTCTCTACTATTTTTAACAGAAAAAAAATCAATTGTCCATAAACAAATATGGTTGGAACATCAAACAGGTAGATCAAAAATCTTAAGAGAGAAGCTGGCAAAAGGAGTTTTCTTAGGGGTCCTTTATTGTTGTGATGATCATCTCTAGAAAGCTTTCAGTGGAAACTTGAATTCCATTTTCTATCTCTCTAGGGAAAGACAAAGGCATTTTGTGTTGTGTTATAAAATACTTTAGTATTCTAGGTTATTTATCAGAAGTGTGACTAGTATTTTAAATAGTACCTTCTTATAAATAAAAAATAACTGACAAGAAATGTTGTTATTACCAGACATAAATCTACAAATAACAAACACTGGAGAAGGTGTGGAGAAAAGGGAACCCTCCTACACTGTTGGTGAGAATTTAAGTTGGTGCAGCCACTATGGAAAACAGTATAGAGAGTCCTTAGAAAACCAGCTACCATATTATCCAGCAATCCCACTGCTGTGCATATACCCGGACAAAACTATAATTCAAAAAGACACATGCACCCCTATGTTCATAGCAGCATTATTAACAATAACCAAGACATGGAAATAATCTATACACCCACTGACAGATGAAAGGATACAGATGTGGTACTTACAAGAAATGAAATACTACTCAGTCATAAAAAGAATGAAATAAGGTCATTCAGCAACGTGGATCCAACTAGAGATTCTCATGCTAAGTGAGGCAGTCAGAAAGAGAAAGACAAATACCACGTGATGTCACTTTATGTATGGGATCTTAAATATGCCACAAGTGAACCTGTCTACAAAACACAAATGGACTCACGACATACAGAACAGACTTACAGTTGCCAAGGGGGAGAGGGGAAGGAAAGGGATGGAGTGGGAGTTTGGGATTAGTAGATGCAAACTAGTATATACAAGATGGATAAACAACAAGGTCCTACTGTATAGCACAGGGAGTATTTTCAATATTCTGTCATAAACCATAATAGGTAAGAATATAAAAAATGTATATATGTGTATAACTGAGTCACTGTGCTATACAGCAGAGATTGGCATAACACTGTAAATCAACTATACGTCAATAAAAAACAACAAGATATATTTCTGCTTGGAAAAGCTGTTAGTTCTACGTTTAATATAGGGACATACTGCAGGAACTATTGCCTGCAATATCACTTTGTGTCCATCACATTTCAAAATATGAGCCAGCCAATGAAGGATAACACTTCTAAGTGATAAACCAAAGTCATCCAAATGTGGTTTTTATGTCCCAGTGCTAAGAGAAGGGAAAACATGAGGATTATGGTAAGGTCATTGAATACACAGACTTGCAAAGAAGTTATTCTGTATGAGCATGAGTCACCAAAACTACTTCCTTAGTGATAACAGTTGCCTAAGTAACTCAGATGCCTGACTCTGCTAAGAAATACATGGGCAGTGGGTTGGGTTTCGAACCCACTAGTCATTTCCTTTACTTAATTGCTAAGTACTCTTTCTTCCTGGTTGCCGTTTGGGGCCTGTGTTTTCTGTAGCAACCCAGCAACTAGTCATTATGCTCTATTTTGTCAAGGAGAACAAAACAGCAAACTCGACATTTCCATGGATTTCACAGAAAAAGTGGCTGTTATTTCCTTCTGACTTGAGGGGGACATCAACTGAGCTACTAAAACTACTGAACTAGACCTCAAAGTGACAGAACGATTATTCAAGACCCAGACAGAAGGATTTCAGAGAGAATAGAAGAGGGAATCAGATGCCCTCTGAATACAATGAAGATGCTTTATTCATTTCTGGGTCCTCAGAGCCCAGCAGAGTATGGCCCCCAGGAGGACCCTAAATATACTGACTGAATGGGGTCACTGGTTCTCTTCAGAATATTTCAATCTATTAGGTAATGGTGCCACTGCTGAGTTAAGACTGCATCAGGCTCATGTTTTCATGCATCCTCTTCCCCTTCTATCTACAATGGGGCTGTGATGTCTGTTGCTCTCACCCTTGCTCCCACAGGAAACACTTTAACAATGCTGTTTTAGCAGAGAGTGGTGTAAGTGTGCATTTCTTGGAAAAATCTGAGCTGCAACAGCAGTGAGATTAGCGTTTGCAAGAAATGTTTAAAACTGGGTGGTAAGGCCCTATGTGTTATCAGTAACCTAGCCTGAATTTGGCCTTAAGAATCTTGGTCACAGGCAGACGCAGAGAATGGTCTTGTGGACATAATGGGGAAGGAGGAGGGTGGGATGAATGGAGAAAGTGCCACTGACATACATGCACTAGTGAGGAGCTGCTGCAGAAGACAGGGGGCTCAGTTCAGCGCTCTGTGATGACCTGGAGGGGACGGAGGGGGTGCAGGGAGGCTCAAGAGGGACGGGATATATGTATACATATAGCTGATTCATTTTGTTGTATAGCAGAAACTTTACATAATGTTGTAAAACAATTACACTCCAATAAAAATGTTCAAAAAAAAAAAAAGAATTTTGGTCATTGGGTAGTTCACTAAATCTCTCATTTCACACATGTCTCTCATTACTCTTGGACTATACAATATTCCAAACATTAATAGATCTCCCTAAAATGTAAACTAATAGAGTAAGTATGGGGAAAGCTGTTTTTTACTTATAGAGGTGAGGTGTTCCAAAAATGTGGTCAGCATCTCTCTTTTCCACTAGCAAATGTGGGTAAAGATTTTCATTTATCTCATTGCATGCAGGGATGATAAGTCATAATCCTCACTTCATTCTGGTGAACTGAGTCAGAATTAAAAAATGAGATCTCCACAGAAAACCCCGAAAATGCCCATCGATGTCCTGATGATTCATTAAGGGCACTCTATTCTCTGAATCAGGAGGGGTCTTCTGGCTGCATGGGAAGGGGGTGAGGGGAAATCCATAGAGATAGATGAGACACCATGGCAAGAATCCCAGAGACGTGGGGATGTCACCAGCAAAAAAAGCACCATGGCACGTAAAGTACTGCAATACAGTGAAGGCTGGAGAGGGGGCTGTAGCCAGAAGCCCTAAGTTCAAATCTCAAGTCTGCCACTTCCTGGCTGCGTGAGCTTGAGCAAGTTACTCAAGTTGTTCTGTGCCTCAGTTTCTTCATACGTCTAACAGGATTGTTGTGAGGATTAAACAAGTTAACACATGGCAAGGAGTAAGCACTCAATATACGTAAGCTATCATTATGATTACCACTAGCCTTCCCATCTGGGCCACACTCTGATTCTAGGAACAACATCAAAATCATGCCTGGTTATCATTAACATCGTTTAGAGTTCACTAATCAAGGATTGTGAAAACCAACCCAAAGTCAGCAAAAGNGGAGTAAGCACTCAATATACGTAAGCTATCATTATGATTACCACTAGCCTTCCCATCTGGGCCACACTCTGATTCTAGGAACAACATCAAAATCATGCCTGGTTATCATTAACATTGTTTAGAGTTCACTAATCAAGGATTGTGAAAACCAACCCAAAGTCAGCAAAAGAAAAACCCTAATTAGACATGCAAATATGACTGCATTGTATTCTGTGCACGTGTTTAACCTCCTAAAGTTCTAGAAATGACAAATGAATAAATATTGTTCCAGAAAATTTTCATGATTCAGGATACAAAAAGTATATTTAATCTGTATTAAGCTCAAATCTCATCATATTTTTGTAGTTACTCCACACAGCCATATGAGCCCCATTAGAGAGTATATTTCTAGTACTTGGCTATTTAGAAATACAAAGTCTTACTTAATATTTTGGAAACCGCTGCAGCAGAATTACAGTGAGGGCTGCCAATCCCTTTATTCTGCTACAGTTAACTCAGAATGTTCTTTCTTATTTTGTATCATTCTAATGAATTTCCTTAATCCTTTTGCCCTGCTTAGTTTTATCATTACGCCATCTTATATGTCCTTTCATTTGTCACATGGCTTCATTTAGGGTTACTCTGATTTTTTTTTCTAATATTTTGTCTTTTTTTGTAATTAGGAGAATATAAGTTTGATTCTTTTGTATTGGGTTTTTCCCCCCTCAGCATCATGTTTTTGATTTTCATTTATTTTTTAACTGAAGGATAATTGCTTAACAGAATTTTGTTTTCTGTCAAACCTCAACGTGAATCAGCCATAGGTACACATATAACCCCTCCCTTTTGAAACTCCCTCCCATCTCCCTCCCCATCCCACCCCTGGAGGGTGATACAGAGTCTCCTGAGTTGAGTTGAGACTCCTGTTTGAGTCTCCTGAGACATGCAACAAATTTTCAATATTTATTCATTCATTTCTTTTTGGCTATGTTGGGTCTTTGTTGCTGCGGCAGGCTTTCTCCGGCTATGACGAGCAGGGGCTACTGTTTGTCAAGGTGCGTGAGCTTCTCATTGCAGTGGCTTCTCTTGTTTTGTAGCATGGACTCTAGGATGTGTGGGCTTTAGTAGTTGAGGCATGTGGGCTCAGGAGTTAGGGAACCAGGCTCTAGAGCATAGGCCCAGTAGTTGCAGTACACAGGTTCAGTTGCTCCATGGCATATGGGATCCTCCCAGACCAGGGATCAAACCTGAGTCTCCTGCATTGGAAGGCAGGCTCTTTACTACTGAGCCACCAGGGAAGCTCCCTGCTTTTCATTTCTAGCTCTGACAAATCATACTGATCTTTTTCAACACACACAGAGACCAATGTTTGATGGGGTATGTTTTAGCCTCTGAGTTTATCAAACATAGTCAAAGTTAAATATTCAAGATTTCTGAAAAAAATCACTTTGCCAGCTAAATGAACGTGACAAGGAAGTGCTAAAGCTTCTCCAGATTTTTGGAAAGATTGGTCAATTCATTAGTCAGTTCTGAGATAGGTGGGAAGCGGTTCTTTAATCCTTCCCAAATACACAAAGAGACTATGGCTATAAGATAGTCAGGATCTCTTTCCCAACTTCATAGGTTATCATAAAGGTGAACTCAAAAATTATTTTAACTCTTCAATTCTTTCAAAGAAAAGTATGCTATTAAACAAAGTTACTATAATTAGACCCATTACCAAAATATCTTCTGAAAAAAGTCTATCCCTTGGGAACTTGATGACCTCCTCCAAATAAGCTGAGTAAACTCCCATGATGCCAAAGCAACTTGGCAGATTTTCTAACCCTGGCAGGACTTCCTTCTCTCTGATGAAAATGAGCAACATCACAGGACACAGGGCAAAACCTGCTTGTTCTCTTAAGGTCTCACTCAGCCCATAACTAAACTCTGATGCTATCATTTAGCTCTCTTTCCAATAAGGTCTGGGTTTTTATATCTGGGCTGCTTGTCTTGCTTTTTTGGACCACGTGAACCAATACTGACAACCTAGGCTCATGTCTTTGTCCAACATCAATCTGAATTATTTTTCTGCACTACGTGTTTCCCTCTATGTGGCAGTTAACATCCTCTGTCCCTCCTACATCCTCACCACCTTCTCTTTCTTTAGTTAGAGGTGGTGCCCTAGACTTTGAGGAAATCAAAATTACATATATATGTATAAAATATATGTAAACATAGTATGTATAATCTCTTAAAGGTCTAGAGAATAACAGATGTATACATTATAGTACTATTTCAGAACAATTTTTCATAATTTGTGATATGAGAAAAACATGTTTAATCTGTATGAAGCTCAAATTCCATAATATTTTTGTAATTATATAGTTTTAAGGGAAATGATCATCTGCCTCCCCCCAAAAAAGTTTCAAAGAAAATTCTAGAAGTTCGTCTTCAAGCTTCTTTTTCTGTGGAACTTTTTTAGAGGCATGAAAGTGATGGACAGGAAGGCATTCCAAGTCTTTGAACTTTTCAAAACTATGTTAGAGGAAACTGAAGAAGCTCACACTTTTGCACCAACGGGTAGAAAGCAGGCCAACACACTCAAATTATATAAGGAACAATCTAAGGGAATCAGTACTGATTTATGTGAACAGACTAGAAATATTGTAAGGAGTAAAACAGCATGACTCAATTCATACCCCATCTTCATTTTTTTTTTTTGGAACTTAAAAAAAATTTTTTGGCCACATCCTGCAGCATATGGGATCTCAGTTTCCCCAACCAGGGATCAAATCCACACCCACTACATTAGAAGGTGGAGTCTTAATCACTGGGCCACCAGGGAAGTCCCTATACCCTACCTTTTTCATAAGGTTTTTGCTCTATGTAGACTACAGAAAGGAAGTACTTCCAGGTAAATGGATCTGAGTGAATTATTGTTCATCTCAGAGTAATTTTGCACCTAAAATATCTTCCATCTATAAAGCATCTATTCTCTTAATCAGTCCAGAAAGCTCAGAGCCCTCGACTTGCTTGCTCTCTTCCTAACTTCAGTGTCTAACAGTCATCCTCCTTCTTCATGACTGTACCGACCAAGATCAGGCTTTTACCAGTCACACAGTCTACTGCAAACAGCTTTCAGACTGGTCTTCCCATTTCATCTTCCACAATATGCCAGAACAATCCTTTTAAAACACAGCCACAAGCATGTCTTTCTCCTCGTTTAAAGTGGCAGTGAAATCCCACTACCCACCACGTTAATTATAAACTCCTTTCCTTGGCATTTAGTCCTCCAGTGCATGGTTCCGTATTAGCTTTCCATTCCCTTTCTCCCCACAACTGCTCCATAACCAGCCACAGCAGGATTCTTACTACTACGTACATGTCCCCAGAACCTGGACACTTGTACAGTTTTCTCTTACTTTGAGTTTTCATCAGCATTGAGCATCCTCTGTCTGTGACAAGCTGTAGAAATCACACTCATTCCTCAAACATCACCTTTTCTGAATACATTTTCTGATCTTACCCAAATAGATGTGACCTTGTCTCCATATAAACCCTTCAGCATTTTATTCATACCTCCATCAGAGCACTTACTGACCACATTCTGCTATGTATTCCTAATAGAGCTCTTTCATGTGGTTCCTGACTTTTCCTCAAGGCTATGAGCTCCCCAGAGGCATGAACAGTTTCTTAACTTACCCGAATATATTAGGAAACATTGCAGGCAGTGCAAAAAACGAGTACCTATGTCCGATGAACGGAATATAAAGAAAGATGTGAGGGCAGGGGGAAATGAGCTGTATTCACGGAACTGAGAGGAGCTTAGGGTCTCATTGAAATTACTGTCTGGTGGGGAGCAGTGGGAGGTAAGGATGAATGGGCATACTTAGCCTGGCTTTCAAAGGCCACTGTCAAACAATGAGCCTCAACCTCCTCTGAAGAAAAAAACATTGCTTTAATTATATTTATTACAAACTGTAACTGTTTGATTTGTTCCTTAAGTATTGTCTCTGTATGACACACAGGCACACATGGATCCAGCTCTATGTCCAGGAGCACATGGACTGTACCTGCGTTGTTCACATTCTCCACCATCTAGTAGGATGCCTGGAACATGGTAAACATTCAATACCTGTGTTCTGAGTGTGTTAATGAAAGCTGCGGATCATAATACCCTGTGAAGATGAGAGGAGGTCACGTGTAAAATGACTAGCACTAGTATTAGCCTTCTGTTTCTCTCCTTTCTCCCTCCTTCCCACCCTTCCTTCCTTCCTCTTCCTTCCCCCTTCCTCCTTTCCTCTATAGAACTGTTCATGCATTAATTCGTACATTCAATACATGTGCCAGGCTTCTCCGTAGGCACTGGAGATAAGACAGTGAACAAAAGAGAGAAAAGTCTCTGCTGTCATGGACTTTACCTCCTAACAAGGGAATGAATCATTCACTTTGCAGCTTTAGGGAGTCTTAAGCATGCGGTTATTAAGAGAAAGAGGTTTTGGTTAAAAGTCAGACACATTGGTGGGATTAAGCAGAGCATGGAAGAAGGGAAGCCAATTGCTGTATTGCAGGGATGAGATATATGATGGCTTGNCCGCTAAAACTTGCCTAGCACAGCAGGTCTAAGCCGCGGGCGCTGGTTGAGCGCGGAGGTGGCGCAGCAACCCTTGGGTCTCTGCGCCACGACTGGGTGTGGTCGCCCCGCCCCTGGCGGTTTCCCGGTTCCCCTGTGGTTAATCGGAAACTGTTTCAGGTTGCAGGAGGAGATGCTTCAGAGAGAGGAAGCCGAGAGCACTCTGCAGTCTTTCAGACAGGTTGGTAGATTCCGTTCCTACTCGAAGCCACCGGACGCCACCCGCCCACCCAACCCACAGGCAATTCTAAAAGTTCCTTAACCCAAGTCTGAATCATACAAAACTTCACGTCTGCGCGCCAAGCCCCCTAGTGGCAGAGAGACCGCAGTTCTGGATAAAAGCCCTTGAATGATTAAATCGTTACGTAGGACATGGTCCTTAACGTTTTTAAATTTGTTTCAAGATTATTTTCCCAAGAAATCATTTTTTTTTCCGTTTCGTGTTTGCAACACGTTGATATTTTGATTTTGAAGAGTTACAGTTTGATTTAGGTTGCGGTTTTGCCAAAGTTGACTACCTTTTACAAGGCCACAAAAAGCACAATTCTCCCCTGTAATTTTAGATGTGAAATGGATGGGAGGATAGGAAACCTGATGTAACTGAACTTCAGCCAGAAATTTTCTTTTCTTGCCGGCAAGTTCTATTGTGGCCCCAAGGTTAGACAGAAGTATCGCTATGCACAACTAATTTGTGATCTAATAAGAATGAAAAGGAGCCATCTGTCCCTTGGCTGAAAGGTATTAATGGTTTCTACGGGCTTCACTATGGAATGTAGATACAGACATTCTGGCAAGTGTGGTGGCTCTGGTCAGAAAGAATAGGAGTCTTTGTGTTCCTGGAGACGCTTTGCAACAGGCTACATTCTTATTGAATATGTAATGATGCAAGCACTGTTCTAATTGGACACAAGTATTTGCTAACACCCTGTTATCTAATATCTGGCCCAGACTCGAAGTATGTGATGTGAAAAGTTCTTAAGGCTGCAGTCCTACCTCGCATTTGGAAAGGCCTTCCTTTTTTGAATCCTTGTATTCTTCAGCATTTTCTCCATAAAGAATAAACCTAAAAATGAAGGATAGGATTTTGGGAAAAATGGTTTTCTTGCTCCAAAGATAGATGGCCTTTAAGGATTTTTAACTTAAAGTTGGATCCCAAAGAAGACTAGTTGCCAGCGGTTTTATTCTCCTGAACACTCACTGGGACTGGCTCTAAAAGCTCCCTCAGGCAAACAGTCTAGAATATTTTTGAAGCAGAAATGCATTTATCAAGTTAAACACAGAAATGTATGGTTTATTTCAGTCATTGAGCATTTCTGATCATCATGTCTGTAATGTTTTATTCCCCAGTAGTAACTTCATATAAAATAATATTAGTATAAATTGTTCCTCCTATTTAGGGATTAGATAAAACCACTCATATTCTCTTCAAAGAAATATAACACATAGAACTTTTGAAAATTGAGAATAGTAAATTATCTTTTGCAGTGATTAACAAGCAAAAATGATTTTTTCCCCCAAGACTGATCATTTTATTATCACTCCTTTCTCATTTACTGTTCCATGAAGATGACAGAAACAGGTCTACATTTTAAGACTAACCTGGACTCCAAATATAACTGCTTACAAGATACGTGAAGTGGAAATTGCTCAGTCGTGTCTGACTCTTTGCGACCCCATGGACTATACAGTCCATGGAATTCTCCAGGCCAGAATACTGCAGTGGGTAGCTTTCCCATCTCCAGGGGATCTGCCCAAGCCAGGGATCGAATCCAGTCTCCCGCATTGCAGGCAGACTCTTTACCAGCTGAGACACAAGNCAGTCGTGTCTGACTCTTTGCGACCCCATGGACTATACAGTCCATGGAATTCTCCAGGCCAGAATACTGCAGTGGGTAGCTTTCCCATCTCCAGGGGATCTGCCCAAGCCAGGGATCGAATCCAGTCTCCCGCATTGCAGGCAGACTCTTTACCAGCTGAGACACAAGGGAAGTTGGCTTACAAGGGGTATAAAAATCCTCAAGACGTTTCCTCAGGGGAAATAAAATCTTTTGCACCAGTTTACACGTGGTGAAAACATAGGAGGAGACCAGAGCAGTAAAAATTTTACATATAGTATGTGTATGTTGATAAGTCATTCTGAAACAGGCTAAGGAACTGAACTGACATAGTACTAAGTGAAAAAGATGTGGACACACCCTTGTGGAATGAGATAGGTGACTTTCAGTAGAAAAACCTACCAGAGAAAGCAAAGCAAATACAGTTACACTTCTTTTTCTTTATTTGGCTGAACTACATATTTGCCAGTGTACATCTTGAATTGGAATAAAGATCTAGGCTTGTAACTTGAATGTCAGGTGACTTGCTTGGGATCCTGAGAAAAAATTTCAGAAGATTTGAGGAGACAAAAAGAGAGCTTAGGTATTATGTGCTGAAACTTCAGGAGCACAAATTTCTGTTCTGTGTGTTCTCATGTACACATGGAGGTGTGAAATCTCATCAGCTCCTGTTATTCTTTCCATATTATTCCATAATGTTACCCCTGCATCAAAAAATTTTAAAATCCTGTGACACTGATTTTCTAGATTTAAAAACGTAATGAAAACCTCACTGATACTATGGATTCAATAATGATTGATTGCAGCCTGCCGTGCTGGCATACAGTCATTTATTTTTAAATATTTATTGGTCACCTTGAGTACAACTCAATGGATCACAATTCAAGTTTGTTAATGAAGAAAAGAAAACAGTATATTGGAGCCCTGGGTGATTCACAGACTTATTTAAAGGTTATAAAATTTGCCAATGCCCTTTTCATAGTAAAAAGACTAAGTTTGTCTGGTTCATTTAAAATGAATAAATAGGATAAGCCACAGACTTTATAGGATCTTCCTCCATGTCCTGTTTTTTGGTTTTTTTTTTCTCTCTTCAAAACAGGATGTTGACAACGCCTCTTTGGCACGTCTTGACCTGGAGCGTAAAGTGGAATCCTTGCAAGAAGAGATTGCCTTTTTGAAGAAACTGCATGATGAGGTAAGAAGAGTCACTGTCTGAACGATTGTGGGTGAAGCTGCTCCCGTACTTGGCATGGCTGACCTTCTGTCTTTCTTTCCTCAGGAAATCCAGGAGCTTCAGGCCCAGATTCAAGAACAGCACGTCCAAATCGATATGGATGTTTCCAAGCCTGACCTCACGGCTGCCCTGCGTGATGTCCGTCAGCAGTATGAGAGCGTGGCTGCCAAGAACCTTCAGGAGGCTGAGGAATGGTACAAGTCCAAGGTACAAACAAGCTAGTGTGGCCAGAACAAATGGAAACCATTCTGTACCTGTCGGTGGTTCCTAAGTACCTTGTAGCTCCCTAGTTTAGCTGGCTTTTCTTGTTCAACTTTTATTTCTTGCTATACTTCCCACCTTTCCCCATCGTTCCCCACTGCCATCTGTCACCCTACTTCCAAGTAACCCCAAAACCATGCTCTTGACCTCCACCCTCTGCAAAGGAGGGCAGCAGAGTGAATTTCTGCTTGAAAATCTCAACATCTGCCTTCCACCTCATTTTCTCTGGTTATCAAAACAAATTTAAATGGATCCTGGAAGATGTTGAGTTTGGAACTTTGAGTGTCAAATTTGGTTGGCATCATACCTTATTTACTTATTTGTTTGTTCACCGTCTTTAAGCTTTCTCCTTTGTCCAGGCCACGTAGAATCTTGGAGGATTTGTGGATGAGGCTCGTGGCTGACCCGGGTTTCTGCTTGCTCCCTGACAGTTTGCTGACCTCTCTGAAGCTGCTAACCGCAACAACGACGCCCTGCGCCAGGCCAAGCAGGAGTCGAACGAGTACCGCCGGCAGGTGCAGTCTCTCACCTGCGAGGTTGATGCGCTCAAAGGGACTGTGAGTATCGTCCTTCCTGGACAGAAGGCAGGTCACCAGCTTGTAGCCATTCAGGTGGCCAGTCTGAGGGTGCTCTTGGAAGAAAACTTTGTTCAAAGGGGGAAAAACTGGCATTCTAATCCCAAGAAAATGATTCGTTCAGATTCATTCAAAAAGAACTCGGAGATCCCAAGGTTTTAATTTGCCTATATTATTTTTCCACCAGGAAGGAACCTAGTACATTATTTTCCACCAAACGTTGGAGTTTTTCCCATTTGCTACAAGGGGAAATGACTGCAGATAGTTTGGAAATGGTTGGGGTTGTTGTTTAGTCAGTCAGTTGTTTCCAACTCTTGGTGACCCCGTTTGGCCTTGCCCAGGCAAGAACACTGGAGTGGGTTGCCATTGCCTTTGCCAAAGGATCTTCCCAACTCAAGGATCGAACCTGAGTCTCCTGCGTTGGCAAGCAGATTCTTTACCGCTGAGGTTGGCGGAATAGCTGTTTCTGTTTGTTTCTGGGAAATAACACCAGCCACCTTTCTCATCTTTCCTGCAGAACGAGTCTCTGGAGCGCCAGATGCGTGAAATGGAAGAGAACTTCTCCGTGGAAGCTGCTAACTACCAAGACACTATTGGCCGCCTGCAGGATGAGATTCAGAACATGAAGGAAGAGATGGCTCGTCACCTGCGCGAATACCAAGACCTGCTGAATGTCAAGATGGCGCTCGACATCGAGATCGCCACCTACAGGAAGCTGCTGGAAGGAGAGGAGAGCAGGTAGGGAGCAGGGCTCCTGGGAGTGAATTCCTAGCTGTCCTAGGCTGGGTATTGTGCCCCTCGTTTTCCGCGCACCATTCATTTCACATTCAGAACCTTTCTTCAGAACCTAGCGCCTGACCCCTTTTTACAGATGAGAAATCTTCAGTTCAGAGACTGAGTTCCTTGCCCTAGTTAGTGAATCACCTGAACAGGGGTCTGAACCTGCAGTTGATCCTGTGAAAACCAGTAGTCATGCTACAGTACTTCCAGTCCCTTGTAGGAAATGCTTGGAGTAAAATATTTAA
The DNA here is from genome assembly GCA_006410615.1 of Neotragus moschatus. NCBI lineage: Eukaryota > Metazoa > Chordata > Mammalia > Artiodactyla > Bovidae > Neotragus > Neotragus moschatus. Next base: position 722,991 of record SJYA01001893.1, read on the forward strand.
ACATACTAATGGGACAAATCATGGGTTAATTCTTCTAAAGCAAACCAGCCACCAATGAGTTATAAGCATACATTTTCTTAATTGATGAAAATAGCTGTATAATTTGTTTCTCATTGTTTATGAAAAATGTGACTGTTTTTCTTTTTATAGGATTTCTCTGCCTCTTCCAAACTTTTCTTCCCTGAACCTGAGGGGTAAGCATTTGATTATCTTTTATAAGAATTTTTATTTATTTGACTGATCTCTGTGGCATGTAGGATCTTAGTTCCCTGACAGGGATTGAACTTGGGCCTCCTACAGTGGAAGCATGGAGTCCTAACCATTGGACTGCCAGGGAATTCCCTAGGAAACATTTTAGCAGCTTGTAGCCATTCTGCTTATACAATACTCATTTTTAAAATTGAAAAATACCATAAAGAGAAAATTCTCTAGGAGAGCCATAATTTTCAAACAAATACTATTTTATATTCTGTACTTCCAGTTAAATTGAAACTCCATTTTTCTTCCTACACATGGAGTAAATGCTAAAACAGTCCATCCCATCCTGATGTCTCAGTAACATTAGCCCTTGGGATTGAAAACAGGTGGTAATCTTTTAGAATTATTTTGGGACTAGTGCCTTAAACAATCATGAACAAAAACATTATTTTTGGACAAAATTGTTTCTTTTTAAAATTTTCATTTTTACTCATTTTCGACCTATTTTCTTTATTCAGAAACCAATTTGGATTCACTCCCTCTGGTTGACACCCACTCGAAAAGGACACTTCTGATTAAGACGGTGGAAACCAGAGATGGACAGGTTGGTATCTTTAAATAAAAAAGAAATAATCTTAGGCCAGCATTGATAAGCCTTTAAACCCATAAATCTGGGTCAGATACAGCTAGCCAATTTGGGAGGTTTCAGTTTCAATCATAAGGAGAATAGTACTTCTTCCAGCCAGTACCCACATCCAACTAATTATTTGCTTCCTAGATGCGAAGGTGAGGTAATAGTCTGCCTTTGTCCAAAATTAGTGATTTACTTTGGTGCTTAATTTGAAACAGGAGTACTGTTTCCTTAAGTTACTTCCTAAACTGGATTCATGAGACTATGTCATGAATTCATATTGACTATGTCAGTATTAGGAATGTTTTGATCCTGCACATAGGGCCTTCCCTGGACACTCCTAGACCCTGTCATGGTGTGATACGAAGGCGTGGCATATGACTAAGTAGTTTCTCATTACCTCTCTGTGCCAGGAAAGACAAGGTGAAAATGAATTGTAATCTTCGAGTAATCTTCCCTTGCACATCAAATGTACTTATACATTTTAGTATTCTGTAATTGTAAATTTTGCTGCTGGCAATTATTACGACATTCTTCACACACACAGTATTTTTAAGTCATAGCATCCTACTGGATACATATTTTGCCTATAGGTGAAGAGCATCTTACATATGTCTCTCTCCCCACTCTCTGGGAGCCTTTTCATACAGAACCAATGTAATCTGCCAATTTTCACAATAAATTATGTCCATATCCTAGGGTTTTTCTTTGACAGGCTTTATGGGATCATTTCTTCATTCGTATGTAGTATTGTATTTGATTTGAGTTCTATTTTTCTTAACAGGTTATCAACGAAACTTCCCAGCATCACGATGATCTGGAATAAATTCATGCAGCAAAATACTACCAGCAAGAAGGAAAAAAAAAATCCATATCTTAAAGAAACAGCTTTCAAGTGCCTTTCTGCAGTTTTTTCAGGAGCGCAAGATAGATTTGGAATAGGAAAAAGCCCTAGTTCTTAAACCAACACCCGTAAAAGATTTAGAAAAAAGTTTACAACATAATCTAGTTTACCGAAGACGCCTTGTGCTAGAATACTTTTTAAAAAGTATTTTTGAATACCATTAAAACTGCTTTTTTCCACCAAGTATCTGACCAACTTGTTTCTGCTTCAATAAATCTTTGGAAAACTCTGTTGGTATCTTACTTATTTGATAATATCTAAATAATTCACTAAACTTCATGAGAATATTTATGTTTTGGTTAAGTATTTTTTGGTCAAGTATTGGACCAAGTATTTATTGGTCAAACTGCCACAAAATCAAGGTTAGGTTAACTTGAGAAATTCAACTTTATGCTTGAAACTGAGTTTTAAATTTGGTCATTTTAGGTAGACCTTGCTTCTTTGCAATTCAGTTGCTTTTTAAACTTACAAATAGATGTTATAAAATAACTCGCAGTAACACTAGGTCTTTTCATAAAATGAGTTCAGTTAGGTCCATATCCATGTGTGAGTCCAGTTCTAACAAACAGACGTGCTAAAGCAAAAAACCTGACTAAAATGAAAATTGCATTTTGGTATGTGCTGCGTGAATGGCACAAACTCTACTACGGGGGTTAAAGCGTAGACAACAGCCAGGGTGTAAGGGCTGCATCTTCCATTAGCAACATAGAATGGAACAAACTCATTTAGTTTCAACACCAGAAACTACCCAGGTTTTCTGTGTGTATAACTATATGTGCTGCCTAAATGTATATATCTGCGTGCACGCGTGAGCTCAGTCATGTCCGACTCTGCGACCTTATGGGCTATAGCACTCCAGGCTCCTCTGTCCATGGGATTTCTCAGGGAAGAATACTAGAGTGGATGGCCATTTCCTACTCCAGAGGATCTTCTTGACCCAGGGATGGAACTATGTCTCCTTGCATTGGCTAGAAGATTCTTTCCCACTGAGCTACCTGGGAAGCCCAAATGTATTATATTTACTTACAGATATGTTTAAAGCCTTGTGCTTGAGGAACTGATGCTAGACACACAATAAAGGAAAATTCTTACCTGTTCCTCGGATGATAAAATTAACAAGTGGTAGAATAATGCTAATTTCTAATCAGCTTTCAAAATCTAGGGCAATAAGCATGAAGTGCTATGGTCGTGAAAAGCTTCCTATAGGTCACACAGTGTGAGCAGAGTTTAGGAAGGGTTTAGAGGGAGGGTTTGGCCTGGAGGCAATATGAGCTCTAATGGACCATTGTGTGTTCTGGAGGAAAATTTCCTCTCAGTAAGAAGTTCCTAGACTTCTTTAAGTCCCAATTTCCTGTATTACTGTGATTCCCTCTTCTCCAGGAATGCTGTGATAGGCATTCCTTGTAATTATTTTATTTCTTTTTTGGCCACTCAGCATGAGGGATCTTAATTCCTCAACGAGGAATGGAACTCACGCCTCCTGTAGGAGACGTGCAGAGTCCTAACTACTGGTCTATCAGGGAAGTACCTTCTTGTAATTTTTAAGTGCTTATATCTATCTCTCTGTAGAGTTGATGGAGGAGAAAGTAAGATGGTTTACACTTTGTTTTCTCAAATGCCAGGCACTGTGCTAAGTAACATTAGCTATGATTTTCATCATTTTTTAATGGGGGTACTGCGTGAGTAAACAAAGAACTGGCCTAGGAAGTGACCCCTAATCAAGTTGCTTTACATCCTAGTCTGCGTGGGATGATCTTGGTTTATGCTTACTGATTCATAATGCCCCCTTTTCAGGCTCACAAGTGTACTAATTTGAACAATAGATTCCACCTATTGGTCATCCTACCCTTAGCATAATATCACAGGAAAACGTATTACTGCTGTGATTCCTGCAGTGGTCCTGCACCCCATACCTCACCCCACCCCCATATTTGAACAACTGACGTGTGTTTCACCAGAGGAAGTATCCAGGTGCTTGGACCCTGGAGAAACTTTATTTGATTTTTTTGTTGCTGTTGTTCTTTAGCCACTTTCATCAATCCCTCTCAGCCTCCTAGCCATATTTTTCCTGTCTCATCATTTGTACCCTCCCTTTGGCTTAGGATCATACAGGGAAGACACCAGGCTCACACTGGTTTTCTTCAAGCATATAACTTTCATATTAATAAGTAAATAAAGCTTAGTTTCCCTTGTGTCCCCCCCCCCTCACTCCTGGGGAAAAGGAACCAAGATGACAAGTTCTGCCAAATATCTTGAGACTAGTGGGCTGCCCCACCTTCAAAATTCCCTTACAGCTCTTGCTAAAAATTACCTCCCTGAAATGCAAAAGATGAGCTCATCTCCCTTGTCTCCAACTGTCAGAAACCATCCTTTAGTGGGAAAAAAAAAAAAAAACCCTAGGGCCCACATTATAGGAATTCAAATCTATGTAAGTCTTTTTAATTTTTATCATTAGTCCTACTGTTAGTGTTGTCCTTACCTTCCACTTTGAAAAACGAATAAAAAGAAAGGATGTTCTCACTACCTACAATGAAACAAAGATGAATGCTTGGTTCTTTTATGCATAACATTAGATTAAAGGAGGTAAAAAAAAAAAACAGCAGGGATGGAGAAAAGAGAATNTCATTAGTCCTACTGTTAGTGTTGTCCTTACCTTCCACTTTGAAAAACGAATAAAAAGAAAGGATGTTCTCACTACCTACAATGAAACAAAGATGAATGCTTGGTTCTTTTATGCATAACATTAGATTAAAGGAGGTAAAAAAAAAAAACAGCAGGGATGGAGAAAAGAGAATGATGCATAAAGTGTGAAGTCTCCAGAAAGTGACCAAGGGGATGGTGCAGTCTGTGGAAACGACGTGAAAATTAAGTCTTTCTGAGGTTTCTCACCATCGTGACAGAGGGAAGAGGTGGCTGGTGACTGAGACAAACGGTCTGACTCAGTCACAGCATGTCTGATGTGAGCCCCACCTCCCCATGACAAGAGCTAGGAGCCGAATCTCATTCCCAAGGCTGTGGGACTGAGCAGGGAGGTGGGTGTGAGGTGAGGGGGAGGGGCAGGAGGGCAGTAGCTTCCCCTGGTTTCTTCCTGAAGAAAACAAGGTTGAAGGAAAGACTTTGCCCCAAAGAAGGCTCTCAGTCCAACCTGCCAGGCTTCAGCTAAAAAAAAGGGCCTCCATATATCCACTGGAGCGAGGCATAACAAAGTACCACAGAACAGGCGGCTTCAACTACAGAAATGAATTTTCGCACAGTTCTGCAGGCTAGACATCCAAAGTCAAGCTACCAGCAGTGTTGGTTTCTTCTGAGAACTCTCCCCTTAGATTATCTCTTCTTATAAGGAAACCAGCCATAATGGATTAGGAACCACCTGTAGGACCTCATTTTATCTGAATCACCTCTTTAAAGACACTGTTTCCAAATACAGTCACATTCTGAGTTAATGGGGGATTAAGACACCAACCTAAGAATAGCAGAAGGGCTTGGGGGGGGGGGGTACTTTGAGACAAAGGACACAAATTCAGCCCTTAACAGGGTCACTGTTAAACATTGGGAGACCATTCTCCTTGTCTGTATTTGAAATAGGTCTGTGATGGAGGTCTGCAAAAGGCCTTAAGTTTGCAAAGTCACTGATGGTGAACACATTGCTTAAAGATTTGTGGCCACATGTGACTGGTCAATGTCTCTGGTTTTTTTAAACACCCTCTCATGGTAGAGAACAATTCGAGATAAATGCTCTGGAGACTTGCTCCACACAGTTATCCTATAAGGCGAGTATTTCTTTTAGGGCACAGTAGAAGGGGAGCAGACAACCCTGGAAGGCTCTGGGGGAGTCAAAAGAATCTAATAGGCTGCTCTCAGATGAAGATTCTCTTCAGGCCAAGAAGACTAGTATAAAGCTACTGACTCATAGGAAGTTCAAGTTCCCTGTATGTGTCAGGCGCTCACTGGGTGTTGGATGAACAGTCACAAAGTCAGTTCCCTTATTGAGTTCATAGTCTACCCATAACTGGAGAAGAACAAAGCTATGTACTGAATGGTCATGTCCCCTCCTCACATTCATATGTTGAAATCCTAACCCCCAGCGTGATGGCTTTAGGAGGTGGGGCCTTTGGAAGGTGATTAATTAATTGTGGGAGGTAATTCATGAGATGGAGCCCTCTTGAAAAACTTAGTATTATAAGGGTACTAATAAGGGATTCAGTTCAGTTCAGTTCAGTTGCTCAGTCATGTCCAACTCTTTGCAACCCCATGAACTGCAGCACGCCAGGCCTCCATGTCCATCACCAACTCCCAGAGTTCACTCAGACTCACGTCCATCAAGTCAGTGATGCCATCCAGCCATCTCATCCTCGGTCGTCCCCTTCTNTTCCATGGGGATGGTCTTGATCCCTGTCTCCTGTACAATGTCATGAACCTCATTCCACAGTTCATCAGGTTCTCTAGTACTCTTATGAAAAAGACACAGAGAGCTTGCTTTCCCTTTATTCTGTGTTCCACCCCATAAGGATACAAAGAGAAGCCCTATAGAGCAGGGGTCCCCAAGCCCTGGTCTATGGACAAGTGCCAAGCCTGTTAGGAACCAGGCTGTATGGCAGGAAGGGAGCAGCAAGTGAGCAAGCAAAGCTTCATCTGTGTTTATAGCCACTCCCCACTGCTAGCATTACAGCCTCCTCTCAGTTCAGTGGTGGCATTAGATTCTCATAAGAGGGATCTAGATTGCATGCTCCTTATAATGAGTATCATCCTCAAACCATCCTTGCCCCTTCCCCCGACCCCAGATGCATGGAAAAAAATTGTCTTCCTTGAAACTGGTCCCTGGTGCCAAAAAGTTGAGGACTGCTGATCTAGAGGAAGCAGGTTCTCATCAGACACCAGATCTGCTGGTGCCTTGNCATGCTCCTTATAATGAGTATCATCCTCAAACCATCCTTGCCCCTTCCCCCGACCCCAGATGCATGGAAAAAAATTGTCTTCCTTGAAACTGGTCCCTGGTGCCAAAAAGTTGAGGACTGCTGATCTAGAGGAAGCAGGTTCTCATCAGACACCAGATCTGCTGGTGCCTTGATCCAACCAGTCCATTCTGAAGGAGATCAGCCCTGGGATTTCTTTGGAGGGAATGGTGCTAAAGCTGAAACTCCAGTACTTTGACCACCTCATGTGAAGAGTTGACTCATTGGAAAAGACTCTGATGCTGGGAGGGATTGGCGGCAAGAGGAGAAGGGGACAACCGAGGATGAGATGGCTGGATGGCATCACTGACTCAATGGACCTGAGTCTGAGTGAACTCTGGGAGATAGTGATGGACAGAGAGGCCTGGCGTGCTGTGATTCATGGGGTCGCAAAGAGTCAGACACGACTGAGCAACTGAACTGAACTGACCTGATCTTGGACTTCCATCCTCCAGAACTGTGAGAAGTAAATTTCTATTGTTTAAGTCCCCGTCCATGGTATTATGTTACGGCAGTCTGAACTGACTAAAGCAAACAGGGGGTGTTGTTATGAGGTGTTGGATGCGTTTTACTTCACAGATGTTGCAAAGCAGCTACAGGTCACTTCACATGCACTCAGCTCTCCTTAAGCTGGCCTAACCAGGAGAAGGGTCTTGCTCTGTCCTTGGCATTCAGACTGTGGCTTCTCGTCTTTGATGTTATCTTAACTTGACATGGGCCCCTGTCTCTCCAGAATATGAAACTTCCCTCTATTTTCCTTTATCACATTAATTGCAAATTTTATTATTAATTGGCTGTATCGAGGCTTAGCTGTGGCTTGCTGGAGCTTCACTGCATCAGGCAGAATCTTTTCCTTGCAGCACATGGACCCTCTAGTTGTGGCAGGTGAGCTCAGTAGTTGCTCTGCAGCACGTGGGATGTTAGTCACCTGAGCAGGCATCAAACACGCATCCCTTATGCTGCAAAGCAGATTCTTGACCACTGGAACACCAGGGAAGTCCTAATTGTAATCACGCTATTTCGTAATGTTGGTTTAAAGGTCTTTGTCTGCTAATGTCAATCTGTGAATCACATATTATTTTGTTTATAGGGTCTGTTATCTCTTTGGGTTTTTGTTTTGGGGTTTTGATTACTTTAACATGCCTCATTATTTTTTACTGGATACTGAAGATTTTAACTGATGCTTGTTTAGGCTCTGAACAATATTTTCATTCTCTAAAAACAAAGAGAAGTCTTCTTTTCATGGGCAAATAGAGTACTCGCATGTCATCTTGGTCCTGGTAAGACTTAGTTTTAACTTTTGTTCGTCCTTGACTATTTTAACCCCATCATCTTAGTTCTGGTCCTCATCTCTCAGGTGTGATCCTTAGCCTCAGGATGGGACATTTCTGGATCTCTGCTACAGCCTGCATGTGTTTCCCAAAGCCCTTCCACTTTGGCAGAAACTCTGGCCTCCGTTTCTCCAGAACTATGCAGGTGTTGAAATCTCTGCCCAGCTTTTAGTTTCCTTGCTACTATTTTCTGCTGCGTTTCTTGAAATCTCACCCTGAACATATACGGCTTTGGAGGTGGCCAACAATTTGAATGTTTCTCTGTCAACTTAGCCCAGAAAGAATACCATTTTACGTTTGCAGTCTCTCCCTCATTTTGACGTTGCCTTCATGGGAAAAACCAAGTGAATGTGGGTTTCACTTTGGAATCTTTGTTTCTCCCAAGGGATATAGCCATTAATCTCCATTCTTGACTGTATTGGTTGCCCTCAAAACATTTACACAGTTGCTTGCATGTGTGTGTGTATGTGTTTACTCCAGCTATTACAGTTTTTTTCATGGAGAAGATGGATACTCAGTTATCAGTTGCCACTATGAATGAAACAATCATAAAACTCAGCAGCTTACAACAATAATTCATTTTTCTGTGGGCTGACCAGGCTCAGCTGGGGAGCCTGCAACTGCTATCAGATGGTCTCTAAGGCTGGGGCCATCCGAAGCCCTAATTGGACTTGACATAGAATATGACTTATTCATTCTTAAGTCTCTTCCTTCAGTGTTCCATGGCCTCTTTCATTTTCCATATATTGTCTCATAATCCATGGTTTAGGCTTCTAACAGTATGGTCTGAGGACAGTAATACTTTTTACCGTGTGACTCACTGCTAAGAGCCAGGAAGCACAAATGTCCAGGTTTGATAAGAAATATGTCTGTAAATAACACAGCATAATTTCCACTGCACTCCATCAGTCAAACCAGTCACAGAGACCACCCAAATTCAAGGATGGAGAAATAGACTCCACCTCTCAAGGTGAGACTGGCAAGGTCATATTAGAGAAGACCATGTGGAATGAGAGAATGTTGTAGCCATCTTTGGAAAATACAGATTGCCATAGAGTTTAAAATCAAAAGTCCCAATCAAAACTGACTTAAGATGATAAAGAAAGTCTGAATAATCTTTCTTAGAAGAAAACATTAAGAACAGATTCCCAGCAGTTGAATTCCACCAAACATGTAATGGATACATTCCAAATCATCACAAACACTTTCAAATCATAAAAATAAGAGAAACTTTTCTAATTATTTATATGAATACAGCAAATCTTAATCCCCAAACTAGACAAAGACCCAGTAGAGACAAACACTACTGGTCAACATTATTCATGGATAGAGATATCAATATCCTCACAAAACATCAGCAAACCCAACTTGTGTTGGCTGAGGTTCTCTGAACAGCCAAAGATGGAATTAGGTGTACAAGAGATTTATTCTGACGGGTAAATAGGAAAACATAGGAAGAGATAAGCGAGCTTTTAGGTTGCAATATAGGCATGACAGTAGTGAAAGGAGAGAGAAGGATGGAATAGTAGGGGCAGTCTCAGATGCAGTGCAGATTTAAGAAAGTTTTAGGAGAGCCTAGGGAAGGTCCACAAGTCAGTCGGGGCTGCTTAGAGTCCCTATCCCACAGGAATGGATCAGTGCTAGTATCTTTACCGTGTTCAGTCACTGGTTTGGGAGCAGCCCAGGGGAAGTGTGTCCTTGACTCAAATGTGGTAGTGAATCCAGAGGGATCATAGTGTGGCTATCAATTATGTTCCTTGAACCAGGAAATGGAAGTGATGTGTTTTCCCTGTTGTTATTCAGTCGCTAAGTCATGTCTGACTCTTTGCCACCCTGTGGGACTGCAGCACACCAGTCTCCTCTGTCCTCCACTATCTCCTGAAGTTTGCTCAAATTATTCTCCATTGAGTCAATGATGCTATTTTATACAAGTCAGGCAATATATTCTAAAAACATATTTATGTATTCTAAACCTACAAAAAGTAATAAATCTTGAATACAGCTCAGGGATATGAGATTATTTTAATATTAAAAATTGATGAGCATAATTTAACATTTTAACATATTAAAGGAGAAAATCATATGATCCACTTAATAGATTTTTTTAAAAATCCATAAAGGTCAACCTCTAATTACTATAAAAACTTTTACAAAAATAAGAATGTACAGGCTGTTTCTAACTCAATGCTATGCTATGTTAAGTCGCTTCAGTCATGTCTGACTCTGTGCAATCCCATAGACAGCAGCCCATCAGGCTCCACCATCCCTGGGATTCTCCAGGCAAGAACACTGGAGTGGGTTGCCATTTCCTTCTCCAGTGCATGAAAGTGAAAAGTGAAAGTGAAGTCTCTCAGTCGTGTCCAACTCTTCATGACACCATGGACTACAGCCTACCAGGCTCCTCCGTCCATCGGATTTTCCAGGCAAGAGTACTGGAGTGGGTTGCCATTGCCTTCTCTGATTTGGTCCATACGCCCATTTTAATAGCTTACGGCGGATATCTGGAGCTGACCGAGTGAGAAATCCATCCTTTAAGATCACTTTCCCTCTTCACTTTTGGGATCAATCTCAGTGAATCTGTGAAGGGCTTCTCTCAGTCTATCTAGGAATTTACCAGGAGCTTCCTTCTCCTCCTGTTCTATGTTTGCCAATTTGCCATAGTTTAAAGGCTTAGCATGTACCTGCCTGAGTCCTTCAAGAATACATCTGACAAAATGACTCTGATCCCATCTGTGTTGTAGTCCCAATCTGGTTCTGTAATTGGGAATGCCTGATTTGTAGTGGGGAGGGTGGCTATCTCATTCTCCCTCTTCTTACTGATTCATTACCAAGCCATTCATCTCCATTAGCAACCGCTTTTCCCAAAACTCGACTGAGTCGGGAGTCAGCGTTTGTCCCAAGATATACATCACATCCTTCCAAGTAAGGTCATAAAGCAAAGTAACACCTTTAAAAGCTCTAATATATTTTTCTGGGCCCTCTAAATAGTCTCCCAGATCCTCCTTGAGTCTTTGTATTTCTTGATAAGAAAACAGCTTATTAACTCTCATAGACTGATTATTTCTCCTGGTGGGTGCACAGAGACTGAGGAACAGCCATACAAGCATTATATATGGACAATGTTTAATATCCTGATAATATTTAATTATCCATATTCCAATTAAATATGGATAATTTAAAATTATTGTGCTGCAGTCCATGGGGTCACAAAGAGTTGGACACAACTCTTTGTGACCCCACAACTCTGACTGTGTGGATCACAACAAACTAGAAAATTCTTCAAGAGATGGGAATACCAGACCACCTTATCTGCCTCCTGAGAAATCTGTATGGAGGTAAGAAGAAACAGTTAGAACCAGACATGTAACAACAGACTGGCTTCAAATCGGGAAAGGAGTACGTCAAGGCTGTATATTGTCACCCTGCTTATTTAACTTATATGCAGAGTACATCATGCCAAATGCCAAGCTGGATGAAGCACAAGCTGGAATCAAGATTGCTGGGAAAAATATCAACAACCTCAGATATGCAAATGACACCACCCTTATGGCAGAAAGTGAAGAAGAACTAAAGAGCCTCTTGATGAAAGCAAAAGAGGAGAGTGAAAAGTTGGCTTAAACCTCAGCATCCAGAAAACTAAGATCATGGCATCTGGTCCCATCACTTCATGGCAAATAAATGGGGAAACAATGGAAGCAGTGAGAGACTTTATTTTGGGGGGCTCTAAAATCACTGCAGATGGTGACTGCAACCATGAAATTAAAAGATGTCTGCTCCTTGGAAGAAAAGCTATGATCAACCTAGACAGCATATTAAAAATCAGATTCATTACTTTGCCAACAAAGATCCATCTAGTCAAGGTTATGGTTTTTCCAGTAGTCAAGTATGGATGCAAGAGTTGGACTGTAAAGTAAGTTGAATGCTGAAGAACTGATGCTTTTGAACTGTGGTGTCAGAGAAGACTCTTGAGAGTCCCTTGGACTGCACGGATATCAAACCAGTCGATCTTAAAGGAAATCAGTCCTGAATATTCATTGGAAGGACTGATGCTGGAGCTGAAACACCAATACTTTGCCCACCTGATACGAAAAACTGACTCACTGGAAAAGACTGAAGGCAGGAGGAGAAAGGGACGACAGAGGATGAGATGGTTGGATGGCATCACCAACTCGATGAACATGAGTTTGAGCAAGCTCTGGGAGTTGGTGATGGACAAGGAAGCCTAGTGTGCTGCAGTCCATGGGGTCACAAAGAGTTGGACACAACTGAGTGACTGAATTGACTGATGTATAATACAGACCACGGGCTTCCCAGGGCACAGTGGTAAAGGGCCCACCTGTCAGTGCAGGACACACAGAGGACATGGCTTTGATCCCTGGGTTGAGAAGATCCCCTAGAGTAGGAAAGGGCAACCTGCTCCAGTATTTTTGTCTAAGAAATTCCACAAACAGAGGAGCCTGGCAGCCTACAGTCCATGAAGCCATAAAGAGTCAGACACATCGGAGCAAATAAGGACACACATTTTAGCACATGTATACAGTTTAGGGTTATGGGTAGAGTAAGATCATTGAATGTTCTTCTCACCATCTCCAGACAATCACTTTCCCTCTGGTTCTTTGGTCATAAAGTGGTTTATGGGAGAACTAAACATGGAGAGAGAGGTTGACTGCCCCCAGGTGGTAAATCAGGTGAACTGTCTATGAAACTGTGCAATCAGCTCCAGGCAATATATATTTCAAAATGTTTCCCCCTCTGGGGTTTGGCAAAAACAGGCAATTTTTTTGTTCCAACTGCCATGTGCTTCAGCAAATCCCTCCTGCTGTTCTGAGCAGTCACCTTTCAAGCCCACAAGTGACTGAGTTCTTTTGCTTCAAACTGACAGAGCAGAGCTGAAGCAGAATGTTATCCAGGCAGTGCCAGTTTGTTCTGGTCAACAATTTGACGCACTCAGACCTATGCCTGGCTCTCAGTACACTTCTTGGCCGACCATGAAGTCCTCTTGACAGTACCATGTTGATGAGATTTTGTGGTATCCGATAAAATCAGCGACAAGTTAAGATTTTGCAGTGGGAACAACCGTCTAAAATGGTTGATCAGAAAAAAAATCTGAGGTGATCTATTCCAAAACAATTCTATGTTAACATTATTTCATGAATGGACTTTCTTTTAAATAATCTCTGTAAGTAAATTTTGAGTTCATAAAATTGGAGCCCACCAAAATGACACAAAGTTGAATTTCAAATAATGCGTGTGTGTGTGTGTGTGAGTTCTAAAAAATGTTATAAATACGTTCCTGCCAAGGATGGACTATTGTCTTCAGGCCAAAGCTTAAGAAGATAAAGTATAGCATCCAACCAGCTGCCCAGAGGAGAGAGAAGTATGCGTTTTTCAAAATAAACAACTTTTTAAATTGAAGTACGGTTGATTTACAGTGTTGTGTGACTGCAAGGAGATCAAACTAGTCAATCCTAAAGTGCTTTATCCAGCACAATACATAAAACTGGGGCTGCTACTTGGCTGAGCACGCTATAGTCTGCAGTCATTTTCCCGGATTCGGTGAGTTTCTGCAAGGCTCATATTGGAGAATTAAATGGGGATGTGATAGACACCACCACCCCGGCATTCTTTTGGTTTCAAATGGTGGCATGAATCTCTGCCATCCCTCTGAGATATGAAATTGTTTGTGACTTAATATCTTGGCTGGGAAAATGGAGAGGAGGTTATTTTCACTTGGCCTTTCCTAACCATGATAGCAGTCACTTCTCAGGCCACAGTTCAACTGCAGCGGATGTCCATTTTGATGACATATTCAGGGGCCAGGAAAGTGACCAGCGGGTGAGTCTGTGGACCCAGTGGGCCCACTGTGAGCTGGACTTTATCCAGGACTCTATTTGTCTGCTGGACCCCATAATCCTTCATTCCAGCAAGGAGGCCACGAAACGGCTTTGGACCTCGGTGCCATTGGCAGTTCACACCCTGTGTCCAAAAGCCCTCAAAAAATCAGGTTATTCCACTTTCTCAGAGTACAGTCACTTAAGTAAATGACTACAGGTCTTTTTAGAGGAAAGACGTGAGGGTAATTTCAGGAATTATTGCTGAAGCATCTCAGGGTTCTTTCTCTAGGGCCCCAGCCACCTTTAGAGTCAACGTGATCTAGGTCTGAACACTGGCTCAAGTCAGAATTGAGCAAGATATCAAAACATTTTAATGGGGGATTTCCTTGGTGGTCCAGGGTTAAGACCTGTCTTCCAATGCAGGGGTGCGGGTTTGATCCCTGGTCTGGGAACTAAGTTCCCACATGCTTTGAGGCAAAAAAAACAAAATATAAAACAGAAGCAATATTGCAACAAATTCAATAAAGACTTTAAAAACGGTCCACACCAAAAAAACCTTAAAGACCTTCTAATGGATGATCACCTTTTCTTCCTCCACTGTTGCCTTCTTTGGGTTGGAGAAATTAAGAAGCATCTTTGTTGGGTAACTGTCTGTTTTGCTCATAAGGAAGCCAGGGTCTATTAACCATCTTCACCATTTCCTGTGGGTCAAGTCTCTTTAGTTTCCCTTCCAACCGTGCCAGCTATGATGGTAACTGGCTTCATAGCTACTAATGGTTACAGGACCCTTCATGCCCCCCTCCTTAGGTCTGTTAACAAACCTAGCTCTTGTGTCTGCCTCATGGAGCCCTGGCTTGCAAATTTCATCTCAACATCTGTTTTCTCTGACCACTCCTGGCCCCAACTTTGTCTGTTCAGGTCTTCCAAGGAGTAGAAGCCAAAAAAGGAATGGATATGCAAAAGATTTGTTGGATGAAATACCTATGAAGGACACAGGGAGCTACAGAAGTAGGGAGGGAGAACCTTCAAACTACAAAGCAGGTCTGACATCTGTGAAAGGAGAAAGGGAAGAGTAAGAAGAGTAAGAAGAGCCTTTGATTACAGTGCTGCTCTAAGAAAAGTTTTGGCCAGACCAATGAGGAGTCTTGAGCAAAAGTTATCTTTTAGAGAAATACTGCATCCAACAAATGGTCCTATTCCAGCACACATGTTATGCTCAGTCATTGGCTGGGAATGGCCTAAAGGTGGCACTGACTGAAAATGAATGGAGACTCCAAAGTGGACCTCAAAAAGTGACAGATGGAGACAATCAACTATGTTCCACAGTAGGTTTTCTTGAAGGGCGTTTTGAACCATCAAAGTCACCTCACCGAGGACCACACAATAATTCTTGTTAAAGAATAGTTCCTTGGATGCAACCTAACCTGCAAAGATGCTCTAACTCTCCAAAGAGAAGAAACTATCACATGATTAGACAGAGCAGTGTCTGCTCCTCTTTCATTCTCTTCTTTTTCAGACTGTGTCCTGGTTTTGTGTGCATGTGAGTAGAGAAATCCATTACTTACTTATCCACCTTTTTGTTGTTGTTGTTTTGCGGGGGTGGAGGGGAGCCACCCTGCATGGCATGTGGGATCTTAAGTTCCCTGACCAGGGATCAAACTTGAGCCCCCGGCAGTAGAAGCACTGAGTCTTAACCACCGGACCGTCAGGGAAGGCCACAGGAATTATTGCTGAAGCATCTTTCTCTAGCGTTCTTAAGGCCATTAAGAACCTTAATGGCCTCTCTTTAGCTTCATGAAGGCCCTGCTAAAGTTTTTAAATGATTTTCCTTTAAGATCACTTCCTTGAAGAGACTTTCTTCTTCACTTTCTGTTCATTTTCCTTATTTTATCCACCACACTTTTTACTGTCTATAATGTTATTATATATTTGTGTGTTTGTTGATCCATTTTCTGTGTCCCCTGTGCTGTGGTTAGTCACTCAGTAATGTCCAACTCTTTGTGACCCTGTGGACCATAGCCCACCAGCATCCTCAGTTCATGGGGATTCTCCAGGCAAGAATACTGGAGTGGGTTGTCACGCCCTCCTCCAGGGGCTCTTCCCCACCCAGGGATTGAACCCAGGTCCCTCGCATTGCAGGCAGATTCTTCATCTGAGCCACCAGGAAATAATGTTACCGTATATCTGTGTGCTTGTTGATCTGTTTTCTCCATCCTCTATTTGAGCGTAAATTCCATGGCATATGTTTAGCACCCAGAACACACTTGCCTGACACACAGTATATGTTTAATACATGATGATTAAATGAGTATATCAAATCTTAGGCAGGTAAACTATCCCAGAAATCTCTAAAACTAATCCCTAGAGTAGGGGGTGAAGACAGAGCAAAGATGTTTTTCTAGTTGGATTTTGGAGATCTCACAATAACCCTATAAACTAGGCTTATCATCCCCATTTTGCAGATGAGTAAACTGAGATTTATAAAAGTTAAGTAATACAAAGCCATCCAGCCAGTAAGTTATAAAGCTGGAATTTGAATCCATATCCAAAGTGTATGCTCTCAGATGGCAGCCTGGATGGGAGGCGAGTTTGGGGGAGAATGGATACATGTATATCTATGGTTAAGTCTCTTTGCTGCCACTTGAAATTATCACAACATTGTTAACTGACTATATTCCAATAAAAAATAAAATGCTAAGACAACAAAAAGCAAAGTGTGGGCTCTCAACCATTATTGAATACTAAGAACAACAGCAAAACCCCAAAACCTAGCTTATAAATACATGAGTTCTGAAAAATACTAAACTAGCTCCATCCAAACTTCTTGAAGAGAGTAACTCTCACCATCCATCTATATAATTGCTGTATAGATCAGACATCATGAAGTAATCCTGCTGCTGCTGCTAAGTCACTTCAATCGTGTCCGACTCTGTGTGATCCCATAGACAGCATACCAGGCTCCTCCGTCCCTGGGATTCTCCAGGCAAGAACACTGGAGTAGGTTGCCGTTTCCTTCGCCAATGCATGAAAGTGAAGTCGCTCAGTGGTATCAGACTCGTCGCAACTCCATGGACTGCAGCCACTAGGCTCCTCCACCCATGGGGTTTTCCAGGCAAGAGTACCGGAGTGAGGTGCCATTACCTTCTCCAGAAGTAACCCCAAAGCACTTCAAAATTTGCCAGCTAACAGCTGATCATGTCCTCTTTTGCAATGTGAACTAAAATGCTTGCTAATTAGGCTTCTGAAGGGCTTAAATGTTCCACACAGAATATGGGGAATCCAGAGAACCATTAAGTCCTTACCTGGTGCCAAACTGATACCACTGAAAATGTTATAGTGTATTTTCCTGGTATTTTAACCTGTCTAGCACCTAATGACTCAGAAAGTGTTATTCTTATTTAATCCCTCTCAGGATTTCTTTTTTTTCTTACCAAGAAGCTACTAATAACCTCCCTTGTTAGTGAAGTTAGTCTCTTCAGATAACTGTCAAATGATTTTCTGTGGCTAATCTAAAGCAAAAGTAAAAAAAGGAGCCAAATCATTTTGGAAAGCAGACAAGAAAAAGCCCTCAGCTGGGCAGTGTTTAATTGTTAGTAGCACACCTACTGCTGGCAAGAGAAGGAGAAGCCACACAATGCAAACACCAGCGTCTAAAATCAGATGCACATCTACTTAAATTCCAGCCTTCTGTTCTCCTGATAAATTATTCAGCCTTCTTACACATTTAATAAAGTTCTGAAACAGGTCCCAGAAAACATCTGCATATAAAATATAATTTGAGAAATAAATAAAACCTTGGTAGGCGGCAACGGTCTTACCCGAGGTAACTCTGATGAAAGTACTTAGAGTGAGCTGTCTGTCCTGCTGATTTCTGAGTCACTTTTTTCAAGGAGCAGTTCTTTTTGGCTTGGCATTGAACATGACAGTAGCTGATTAATTCCTGGAGAGTGGGGTGGGTTTGATTGACAAGCCAGAAGCTCGATGAAACCTGGCTTTAGTATCCTCAAATGTTTTTTCCCAACCTCGGCACAGGAAGATCTCCTTGGGATAAAATCCTTTATTTGAATTTTTTCCATAAAAAAGACGTGTGTGTTTATGTGTGTGTGTTGTGTAAGAGAAAGAGACAGACAGAGAAAACTGCTTCTGGGTCATTAACACCTTTGAAGATATCAGGCTAAGAAGATTGCTGTGAGTGATAAACGTAAAAACAAACAAGCAAACAAACAACAATAACAAAACTCATTCATTCAAGACAATTGATGACAGAGTGGTAAGGCAAAAACCCAAATGGCCATTGTGGTGTCCAAAGAAATACTGACCTCTACTGGTAGGTCTAGAAATCACAGGGCTTGTCCAAGGGCCACATTGAGCTATATGGAAATGGAGGGCTGGATACATCCCTTGACACAGAACTATCTAAGTAAAAGATGAATTTATTATGACCATTAAAACCATTTCTGAATTTTCCTATTATTTATTATAGTCCTTTTATCTACCAGATAGATAGAACCCCTATACTTGAAACATTAAGGAGGAAGGCAGCAGAGTCAAGGCAAGTGCAAAATGAACCGAATTCCTTTCTTTTTATGATCCAAAAACGTGCCTTTCAAACAGTACTTCAAAAAGTAGCAAGAACAACGGAAAGTAATATTGCTCAGCCGGAAGATAAACCTGTGTTCAAATCCAAGGTATCTCCATTTGGCTTTGTAGTTTCTATGAAGTTACTTAATCTCTCCGAATCTCAATCTTCCCAGATAAAAAGAGGATTAAGAACACCTGCCTGGGATGACAATGAGAGGCAGTGGACACAAAATGCCTTGCTCACAGTAAATACTCAATAATGGACTTGCTATCATGTTAAGAACAGGAAACTTTCTAGGGCTATTTAGTTCTTGACTGACCAAGCTACAATTTGGGAGAGTGCGTCTCAAACTTTAACTGGCTTACGATTTATCAGGAAATCTTGTTGAAATGAAGGTTCTGATTCAATCGATTAGAAACGCGGCCTGGGATACTGAATTTCTAGCCAGCTCCCACGTGATGCTGCTGCTGGTCCTGGGCTATACTGAGTAGCGAGGATCTGTGGGGTCTACCGCCCCCTGGTGGTCAGGAGTTTTGAGATGGCCTCTATGGATTGCCTTCCTCTCCAAGCAAATCTCTTTTTTAAAATTGAAGTATAGGGATTTCCCTAGCTGTCCAGTAGTTGAGAATCGCCTTCCAGTGCAGGGAGTGAGAGTTCGATCCCTGATCAGGAAGCTAGGATCCCACATGCCTTGCCACCAAAAAACAAAAACATAAAAAACCTCAGAAATTATATTGTAATAAATTCAATAAAGACTTTAAAAATGGTCCACATCAAAAAAAAAACAAAAAAAAAACTAAACTAAAAGAAAAATTGAAATATAGTTGACTTACAATAATTTCAGGTATACAGCAAAGTGATTCAGTATTTCTGCAGATTATATTCCATTACAAGCTATTACAAGATAATGGGTATAATTCCCTGTGCTACACAGTATATCCTTATTGCTTATCTATTTCATATGGAGTAATTTGTATCCGTTAATCCCATACCCTTGATTTGTCCCTCCCCTCTTCCTCTTTTTGGTAATCATAAGTTTGTTTTCTATGTCTGTGGGTCTATTTCTGTTTTAAATATCCATTCAGTTGTATTGTTTTTTAGGTTCCACATATAAGTGGCATCATATGACAGATAATCGTCTTTCTCTGACACTGCACTGTGTATAGTATTCTCTAAGTTCATTCGCACTGTACTCTTTATGGCAGAGTAATATTCCATTGTATGAACGCATCACATCTTCTTAATCTAATCATCTGCTGATGGGTTCTTGGGTCGTTTCTGTGTCTTGGATATTGTAAATAATGCTGCTATGAACACTGGGGTGCAAGTATCTCTTTAAATTAGTGTTTTCGTTTTTTTCTGGATATATACTCAGGAGTAGACTTGCTGGATCTTATGGTAGCTCTGTTTTCAGTTTTTTGAGCAACCTTCATACTATTTTCCATAGGAACTGCACCAGTTTACATTCCCACCAACAGTGTATGAGGGTTCCCTTTCTCCATATCCTCTCCAATATTTATTTATGTTCTTCTTGATGACAGCTATTCTGACCAGTGATAGCCCACTGTTGTTGTTTTGATCTGCATTTCTCTAGTAATTAGCGATGGTGAGCATCTTTTCATGGGCCTGTTACCCATCTGTATGTCTCCTTCAGAAAAATGTCTATTCAAGTCTTCTGCCCATTTTTTGATTGGGTTGTTTTTTTTTATTGAGTTGTATGACCTGTTTATATATTTTGGATGTTAACCCCGGTCGGTTGCATCATTTACAAATATTTCCTCCCATTATGTAGGTTGTCCTTTTGTTTTGTTGATGGTTTCCTTTACTGTGCCAAGTCTCTTTAGTTTAATTGAGTCCAATTTGTTTATTTTTGCTTTTATTTCTTTTGCCTTAGGAGACTAGTGCAAGAAAATATTGCTACAATTTATGTCAAAGACTGTTCTGCCTATGTTCTCTTTGAGGAGTTTTATTGTTTTAGGTCTTACTTTTAGGCCTTTAAACTATTTTATTTTCCTGTACGGTGTGAGAACATTTTTTAGATAAGGGTAAATATCTCTGAAAATTTCATTCTTTCCAATACGTGGGCAAAGAGTACAACAAAAATGTTCTGAATGGAGATGAATTTGGCTGATGTAGAAAAACTGAAAACTTCATTCTCACACCTTTCTAGTTTATGGATTTCACTTCTCATAAGAGAGACGAGGCATTTGATTCTGATCAAATTACCCCCATAAGAGAGGTCTGACAAATTAAAGCCCAGCAGTTAATTGGTCCTGTTGTAATTCTGGGTTTCTGCAGAACCTGGCCACAGTGAGTGATTCAGATCATGGGCCTTGGAGTCACAGGAGAGTTGGCATCCTGACATCACCATCTGCAAGGTCTTGATCAAGTTCCTAAACTTGTCTAAGCCCCAGTTTTCTCAGAATATACTACAAAAGTTAAATGTTATAATACAGATAAAGCCTTAGTATATATAGTGCTTGAAAAATGATAGTGTTATTATTGTTTTCATGACAAAATAGCACAGCTGTCATTTCTCTTTGTTTTATAATTATAGTGCTGCCACTTTGGAGAAGGAACGGGCAATGGGATATCACAGAATGAGGTTTTGGAGAAAGCAAGATTTCGGTTTAAAATCTCGGTTCTACCTCCAGCTGGGATAACTTCCAGCACCATTATATAACATCCCTGGGTATCAGGGTCCAACTGAACAACAAGGAAATTACAGCTTATACTTGGGTGGTCTGAGGATTAGAGAGGTTAGTTGAGCTGATACAAAATAAAAAGCCCTTAAAATTATTTGTTACTACTGTCAATGGTAAAAACACTGTATTCTGAATCAGAAGACTTGGGTTTTAGAACTCATTTTTCTGACTTCTCTACCTCCATACACAGCATTTTAGGCAAATCAAATAATATCCTTGGCCTAGTAAATTATAAATGGAGACAGGAATTATGGCCCTATCTGTTGGTCACAGGGTAACTGTGTGAGCCAGGCTTTCAAAAATTATTATTATAACCAGTTAATTAACCTAACCAATTAAACTGCATTTTAGTCGCATGCCATTTTTTAAGGTATACAGCAAGTTTTCCTACATATTATCACAATTATTTTGTATAGCAGTGTCATAAGGATGTGCTATATTTGTACTTTTCACGGACAGAGGAACAGAGG
The DNA here is from genome assembly GCA_006410615.1 of Neotragus moschatus. Taxonomy (NCBI): domain Eukaryota; kingdom Metazoa; phylum Chordata; class Mammalia; order Artiodactyla; family Bovidae; genus Neotragus; species Neotragus moschatus. Next base: position 744,598 of record SJYA01001893.1, read on the forward strand.
GTCAGAAAGATTAAGTAACTTGTTTAAGACCATGGAGTCGGCAAAATAAATAAACTCAGGTGTCCTGACTCTGAAATTCTATTAATAATATGGATTCGTGAGGCAAAAGGTACTATTTAAGTGAGCTCATGAAAAGGCTTCATGTTTTCACCACTAAAATAGCAGCCTAACATTGGATGGTTGTGGCTTGGTCGCCATGACCAATTGATAAAGGCATTGCTGGTGGCCTTGAATGACATGGGTTCAACTCCTGGCACTGCTACTTCCTGGAAAGTGATGGTGGGCAAGTCACCCTCTGTCAGATGTTCACTTGAACTGTAAAAGGAAGACTCTGAACTGGATAATATCTAAGCTTTTCTTTTATTTCTGATGGGTCATAGGGTAGCAGCCACTGCCAGAGGAATGGAGATAAGATGAAATGTGAGAATATATTATAGTCGCCATTGTAGATCAGCTTGTCCTTAAATTCTGGGGACACATGCCATCCAAAGGGTCATCCAACAGTCACACTATCCTTCTACCAGCACACTTTTTCTTAAACTTTATTTTTATTTTTTGGCTGTGCCATGTGGCATGTGGGATCTTAGTTCCCTGATCAGGGATGGAAACGCTGCAATGAGAAGATGCAGTCTTAACCACTGGACCACCAAATAAGTTCCTATTTTCCCTTTTAGGAAATCTCCCATAGTATGGAACTCTTTCTCCTGAAGCCTACATGACCGGGCCTTTCCTCTTTCTATAGCAAAGCAGTCAGGGAACCAACTCTCCTTGACTGTCAGGATCTCAGTGATGATTAGGAAAACAGAGAGATGGCCAGAGTTCATAGCCATGGCCTCATCACTGATCAGTCAGTTCAGTTCAGTTGCTCAGTCATGTCCAAGACCCCAGTGTGACCTGTTGTATGGTTCTTACTGCCTAGCTTTCTCATGCTTCTGTGATTCTTGGCTGTTTTCCAAGCTGGTCCTCCAGCTCTGCTCTCATCCCAGTAAATTCTCTTTAGGTTGAAGACAATCAGACTTAAATTCTGCTGCTTACCACTAACTGCAGGAGAGATTAATATCCTTTTTGCATTTTTTTTCTTTGCTAAAGCCACTGCCAAGATTCTTGTGATAAGCTGAGCAAACATAATTTACACCAACGTTCCTACCTGTGCAATATACAAGAGGAACCATGCAGAAAATGCTAAAGAGTTAAAAAGTAGTTATCTTTTCTTTAAAAATTTTAATTTGAATGCCACTGCACTTTCTGTGAATCAAGCATTCACATCCTTCTAAAAATATACTGCCGCACTAATAAACAAAAATCTGTTTGACAAGGTAAATCGATGGACTTGACTGGCACCTTACAAGATAGTGAGCATAGCTGAAGAGTGCTATGTGCTTTGTGAATTTAGAACTGCATTCCCTAAATGTCAAGTGTTTATTACCTGGAAAAAAGAAAGGGAAAACAACTCTACGTTTGAAACATGTTTTGCCATTTCCTTGAGGAGACATTTTAAGGACCATTGGTTGTCTAAATAGAAATTATATTTTAGAGAAGGGAAGACTATGAAAGATTGTTCTCTAGTTTAAGATTATACCCTGTACCTTGCAATAAAGCTGTAAACTCAAGCAGGCATGCTGTGCTGTACCCCGCCCCCCCGCCACCTGCTTGTTCTCCCCCTTCAAGCCTTGTTCTTCACTTTGAAGACAAAGGCGTATGAAAATATTTAGCACACAGCCAGCCTCAGTAAGGTCTATTTTTTTTTTTTTCCAGTGAGATCTTAATAGATACGGTTTCCTTACTGCTCCTCTTTTCCTTAACAAGGAACGGCAATGCTATGGCTGTTATCTGAGAGTTAAAAGAAAGTTCATCTCTAAATTTCATGGACTCTGAATTTCATGAATTTGATGTATCATATACTGTGGTTCCTAGAAATGGAGTTTATCAGAAGGAATGATCATTTTGAAAAGAAATTCTGCTCAAGATTTTCAAAATGGGTAATAAGATTTAAAAAAAAAAAAAAAAGGTTAGTTTTCTATCTCTAGCAAGCTAGCCAGATTTTTTACTTCATCTGATTTCTTTCCCATTCTTTCTGCCTTAATAGAGGACTCCAGCGGGTATAAATATTTAACTGTCTAGGGGTCAGCTTTAGAGCTTTCAGGCCTCAAAGAAGTTCAGTTGGTGTCTCACAGGATGGTTTATGACACGAACTATTCAAAGAACCCTTTCCTTGAATGGTTCTTTCATTTTTACTTGTGTTCTGCAGAGTCTGAAGCATAGCCAGGTTCAGAGCTGCTGTTTCCTAGAAATTGATGTCAAGATATTAACTCTGAGATGAGCTTTCACAAGTTAAAAATACCAAGGAGAATCATTTCCCATGGAAGGATCCTTTGTTATAAGGACACTTCTAGATAAGTAAACAATCCTTATAGAAAAAGAAAGCTGTTTGAACTGGCTTCCCTTGACCTCGCTTTTGTAGACTGCAGAGTTGATTTCAGAACAATTACCTCTCTCAATCTTTAAAACTCTTCCTATGTCCGTGCCTGCCACTAGGAGCTGGAGAATCTTAGATGAATCATCAACCAGTCAACGATTATTACACAGCTATATGTGAGGAACAGCAGAGTAGGGCAGGAAATTTACAATGGTGATACATCTTTTTGAAAACTGTACAGTTCACCATTACTGGCAAAGTGTGCATGTATCACAACAGTTAAGGTGGTACCTCTTAAGACAAGAGACAATCTAGTGGCAGGAAACAGAGTCCCTTTAATGGGCCCATCTAGCACAAAAGGGCACGGCATGACGACACCAGCAGGCTACCTTCCTCAACAGGAAATGGTTCACCACTCCAAAATGCAGACTCTTGAAGCAGGAGAATGGAAATCAGACAAGTGGTGAAGAGCCTCAGTCTCCAGTGGTAAACTAGGTTCTAGTGGCTTCATTAGCTATGGAACCCTATACTAAGGTCACAGGAACAAGACCTTGTTCCAAGGCCACAGATGTGGAGTCCCGCACCAAAGTCATCTCTGGAACTGAGTCCCAGAGCAACCACTGCCATGAGCCCTCTGATCTATACTGGCCAGCTCCCTGACCCTGTATTAGGTAAGAATACCCACCCTATTACCCTACAGCACCCTAACCAAGCACCTAATGCCACCCTTCCCGCAGGAATTTTCTTTGTCTTGAGGCTATAAAAATTGGCTACTAACCCACAAAAGGGTCAGCTCTCTCCCAGGCTGGTCTGCTGCTCTAACAATGTCTCCAGCTCTAATAAACTCTATTCTCCTCTCATTCTGCCTCATGCCTGGAAATTCTTTTCCAACTCGTGCACGGACCATGACATTGGCTTTGTGCTTGGTTTGCTAATGTGGTCGTTTCAATACAGCAAATCGTGTCCTATACTTCTACGTCAAACTCATTTCTTAAGTGGCTTGTTGGCTCTCCTCTGGACAGCTTTTCTGTGGTTTAAAGAATTTAGGATCTTTTGGAGGACCTCTAGGATGAGGACGTCTGGTTGTTGGATTATGAGGAATGATGAAACAGAACCCTCTTGTATGAGACACAGTGCCCCTTTGGAGAAAAGGCTACTAGAAAGCTAAAGCTTTAGACCCAAGTCAACAGTGATTAACACCAATAATGTTGCAGGCAATTTCTAGTAGACATCTTAAACACTCAACGCTGGCCCTGGTTCCGCCATCAATCATCCGTGGGGTTGTTAAGGACACTGAACCTCACCAAGGGGCAATTTTCCCTTCTGCAAGATAGGAAAAAGCACCCCAGTTGGCTGACTAAAGTGATAATGTATTTTTATAGCTTTATTTTTCTTTTTTTAATTAATTTATTTTAACTGGAGGCTAATTACTTTACAATATTGTAGTGGTTTTTGCCGTACATTGACATGAATNCTCTGATGCTGGGAGGGGCTGGGGGCAGGAGGAGAAGGGGATGACAGAGGATGAGATGGCTGGATGGCACTGACTCGATGGGCGTGAGTCTCAGTGAACTCCGGGAGTTGGTGATGGACAGGGAGCCCTGGCGTGCTGTGATTCATGGGGTCGGAAAGAGTCGGACACGACTGAGCAACTGAACTGAACTGAACTGAACTGAGCATGGCCCCATCCATCAGAACAAGACCCAGTTTCCCCCTCACTCAGTCTTTCCCATTGAAAGGTTGCTGCTCAACCACGAAAGACCCGGTATTCTTGGCCTCCGGAGGAGAAGAATTCAATTCAGGGCCAGAGACGAGGCTTGATTGCTCAGAGCTTTTGTGTAATAAAGTTTTATTAAAGTATAAAAGAGAGAGAGAAAGCTCCTGATATAGACATCAGAAGGTGGTAGAAAGAGTACCCCCTCACTAGTGTTAGCAATAGAGTTATATACTTTTTAATTAGTTATTACAAAGAATCAAAAGAATGTCTGGAGGATGTAAAGACCTTACTAGACCCACTCCCATAATTTACATTTTAAGATAACAGGATTACCAGAAGGTTTTTTTTTTCCAGAGACTGTCCTCAAGCAGGATACATTATTGTTATATAATCCTAAGTAATGTAAAGGGAAAATAATGTTTGTCCTTTCCTCCTCCTTGAGAATTCCAGACCCCTCTCTCCTTGGGGACCCTCAGACTTCTTATCAACCTACCTAGGAATTGACTCTCTCACCATCAGGAAACTTCCATAAGCCTCTTATCCTTATACATCAGAGGGCAGACAGAATGAAAACCACAAACACAGAAAACTAATCAATCTGATCACATGGACCACACCCTTATCTAACTCAGTGAAACTATGAGCCATGCCATGTAGGGCCACCCAAGATGGATGGGTCCTGGTGGAGAATTATGACAAAACGTGGTCCACTGGAGAAGGCAATGGCAAACCACTTCAGTATTCTTGCCTTGAGAACACCATGAACAGTATGAAAAAGCAAAAAGATAGGACACTGAAAGATGAACTCCCTAGGTTGGTAGGTGTCCAATATGCTACTGGAGATCAGTGGAGAAACAACTCCAGAAAGAATGAAGAGATGGAGCCAAAGCAAAAACAACACCCAGTTGTGGATGTGACTGGTGATGGAAGTAAAGTCCAATGCTGTAAAGAGCAATATTGCATAAGAACCTGGAATGTTAGGTCCATAAATCAAGGCAAATTGGAAGTGGTCAAACAGGAGATGGCAAGAGTGCACATCAACATTTTAGGAATCAGTGAACTAAAATAGGTTCTAAACTAAAATAGGACTGGAATAGGTACATTTCACTCAGATGACCACTATATCTACTACTGCAGGCAAGAATCCCTTAGGAGAAATGGAGTAGCCATCACAGTCAACAAAAGAGTCTGAAATGCAGTACTTGGATGCAATCTCAAAAACAACAGAATGATCTCTGTTCGTTTCCAAGGCAAACCATTCAATATCGCAGTAATCCAAGTCTATGCCCCAACCAGTAACACTGAAGAAGCTGAAGTTGAACGGTTCTGTGAAGACCTACAAGACCTTTTAGAACTAACACCCAAGAAATATGTCCTTTTCATTATAGGGGACTGGAATGCAAAAGTAGGAAGTCAAGAGATACCTGGAGTAACAGGAAAATTTGGCCTTGGAGTACAAAACAAACCAGGTCAAAGGCTAACACGGTTTTGCCAAGAGAATGCACTGGTCATAGCAAACACCCTCTTCCAATAACACAAGAGAAGACTCTACACATGGACATCACCAGATGGCCAACACCGAAATCAGATTGATTATATTCTTTGCAGCCAAAGATGGAAAAGCTCTATACAGTCAGCAAAAACAAGAGTGGGAGCTGACTGTGGTCCAGATCATGAACTCCTAATCGCTAAATTCAGATTTAAATAGAAGAAAGTAGGGAAAACCACTAGACCATCCAGGTATGACCTAAATCAAATCCCTGACCGTTATACAGTGCAAGTGACAAATAAGATTCAAGGGATTCGATCTGACAGAGTGACTGAAGAACTATGGATGGAGGTTCATGACATTCTACAGTAGAGGCAGTGATAAAGACCGTCCCAAGAAAAAGAAATACAAAAGGCAAAATGGTTTTCCAAGGATGCCTTATAAATAGCTGAGAAAAGAAAAAACCTGAGAGGCAAAGGACAAAAGGAAAGACATACCTATTTGAATGCAGAGTTCCAAAGAATAGCAAGGAGAGATAAGAAAGCCTTCCTCAGTGATCAATGCAAAGAAATAGAGAACAATAGAAAGGGATAGACTAGAGATCTCTTCAAGAAAATTAGAGATACCAAGGGAAAGTTTCATCCAAAGCTGGGCACAATAAAGGACAGAAATGGTATGGACCGAACAGAAGCAGAAGATATTAAGAAGAGGTGGCAAGAATACGTAGAAGAACTGTACAAAAAAGAGCTTCATGACCCAGATAATCATGATGGTGTGATTACTCACCTGGAGTCAGACATCCTGTAATGCAAAGTCAAGTGGGCCTTAGAAAGCATCACTATGAATAAAGCTAGTGGAGGTGATGGAATTCCTGTTGAGCTATTTCAAATCCTGAAAGAAGATGCTGTGAAAGTACTGCACTCAATATGACAGCAAATTTGGAAAACTCGCCAGTGCCACAGGACTTGAAAAGCTCAGTTTTTATTCCAGTCCCAAAGAAAGGCAATGCCAAAGAATGTTCAAACTACTGCAATGCTCAAATCGCACTCATTTCACACGCTAGCAAAGTAATGTTCAAAATTCTCCAAGCCAGGCTTCAACAGTACATGAACTGAGAATTTCCATATGTTCAAGCTGGATTTAGAAAAGGCAGAGGAACCAGAGCTCAAATTGCCAACATCCATCGGATCATAGAAAAAGCAAGAGAGTTCCAGAAAAACATCTACTTCTGCTCTATTGACTATGCCAAAGCCTTTGACTGTGTGGATCACAACATACTGTGGAAAATTCTCCAAGAGATGGGAATACCAGACCACCTTACCTGTCTCCTGAGAAATCTGTATGCAGGTCAAGAAGCAACAGTTAGAGCTGGACTTGAAACAACAGACTGATTCCAAATAGGGAAAGGAGTACATCAAGGCTGTATATTTAAATAAGCTGTCACCCTGCTTATTTAACTTCTATGCAGAGTACATCATGCCAAATGCCAGGCTGGATGAAGCACAAGCTGGAATCAAGATTGCTGGGAGAAATATCAACAAGCTCAGATATGCAGATGACACCACCCTTATGGCAGAAAGTGAAGAAGAACTAAAGAGCCTCTTGATGAAAGTGAAAGAGGAGAGTGAAAAAGCTGGCTTAAAACTCAACATTCAGAAAACTAAGATCATGGCATCTGGTCCCATCACTTCAAGGCAAATAGATGGGGAAACAATGAAAACAGTGAGAGACTTAATTTTCTTTTGCTCCAAAATCACTGCAGATGATGACTGTAGCCATGAAATTAAAAGACACTTGCTCCTTGGAAGAAAAGGTGTGTCCAACCTAGATAGCATATTAAAAACCAGAGACATTACTTTGCCAACAAAGGTCTGTCTACTCAAAGCTATGGTTCTTCCAGTACTCATTTGTGGTTGTGAGAGTTGGACTATAAAGTAAGCTGAGTGCAGAAGAATTGCTTTTGAACTGTGGTGTTGGAGAAGACTCTTGAGAGTCCCTTGGACTCCAAGGAGATCCAATCAGTCAATCCTAAAGAAAATCAATCCTGAATATTCATTGGAAGGACTAATGCTGAAGCTGAAACTCCAATACTTTGAGCACATGATGTGAAGAACTGACACATTGGAGAAGACCCTGATGCTGGGAAAGACTGAAGGCGGGAGGAGAAGGGGATGGCAGAGGATGAGATGATTGATTGGCATCACCAACGCGATGGATATGAGTTTGAGTAAGCTCTGGGAGTTGGTGATGGACAGGGAAGCTTGGTGTGCTGCAGTCCATGGGGTCACAAAGAGTCGGACGCAACTGAGCGACTGAACTGACTGAACTGAACTCTCTAGTTGCGGTGCATGGGCTTCTCATTGAGCTGGCTTCTCTTTCTGTGGAGCACAAGCTCTAGACCCGTGGGCTTCAGTAGTTGCAGCTCCTGGGTTCTAGAGCACAGGCTTAATATTTGTGGCACACGGGGTCAGGGGCTTCACAGCATGTGGGATCCTCCCAGACCAGGAATTGAATCCGTGTTTCCTGCACAGTCAGGCAGATTCTTTACCACTGAACTACCAGGAAAGCCCCATGTGCATTTCTCAAATGGCTGTTTTCCTTTAGTCTGACATCCTGGGACATATTCCTCTGCCTTCTATCATATTTCTGGCCTTGGTGACACACACTTTTGCTAGAGAGGTGCATTTCGTCCATTAAATGTGTGGTACTGCATCTTGCAAATTTTCCAGCCATGAGTAATTACTGCCAAGTAGAGCAAGGCTTCTAATTAACAAGCAAATTCAAAATCTAAACGGTGTGCTGGACTACTTAATTTGATCTGTTGCCTTTTCATTCCCGACTGGATGTCTCAGGCTTGGCTTTATCCCTATCCAGTCAGTTCTTTTCTTGAGCCTTATCTTAGTTTTACCATCGGTCATGTTAATTATTCCCACTGATTTATTTGTTTGCTGCAGGTAGAGGACCTCTTTGTCTATAGAGTTCTGGGGGTGTCAAACACTCTGACCTATAATTGTACTAGTTTTACCTCCCAGATGACAAATCTATACCTGACTATGGCTTTGTTTGTATCTCTGGTCTAGTTCTTTTCTCTCTCTTTCTCTTTTGCCGGCAACCTCTACATTTATAACCTATTATAATATTAAAATTCAAATGAAGGATGCAAAAGAACAGTAAGTAGCCTAGCTTGACTAAAGAAATGAAGCCTAAGGTGAAGGTGTTGCGCTAGAGATGGCAGGACACAAGGTTGAATAGGTAAATAATGAGAATTTTTTTTTTAATTCTTTATTTTTAAATTTATTTTTTGACTGTGCTGTGTCTTGGCTGCCACTCAAGCTTTTCTCTAGTTGCAGCAAATGGGGGCTACTGTCTAGTTTCAGTGTGCGGACTTCTTGCTGCAGTGACTGTACTTTTGTGGAACAACAGGCTCTAGGCACATGGGCTCAGTAGTTGTGGCACACAGGCTTAGTTGCTCTGCAGCAAGTAGGATCTTCCTGGACTAGGTATCAAATCCATGCCCCTCCACTGGCAGGCGAATTCTTATCCACTGTGCCACCAGGAAACTCCAATGATGAGAATAGCAAGGTGACACTTCAGTGATTTCTTGCTGCCCTCCCCTCCTAATTATAAATGAAAATGAAAGTCACTCAGTAGTGTCCGACTCTTTGTGACCACATGAACTATGCAGTCCATGGAATTTTCCAGGCCAGAATACTGGAGAGGGTAGTCTTTCCTTTCTCCAGGGGAATCTCCCAATCCAGGAACTCAAACGCGGTCTCCTGCATTGCAGGAGGATTCTTTACCAACTGGGCTATCAGGAAAGTCCTTCTCCTAATTATAGTTGCCAACTGTTTCTCCACAGTCTGGCACCTGCCAGCCATAAGCAGACCTGGAAGACAGAAACAAAACCCCTGACCAGGACAACAAGAAAAAACTTAGGCAGGATTGTTTTCCTCTTGATGCAAGCTTAACTGTATTAACTGCCTGTTGTTGCAGAAACAAATGATCACAAGTTTAATAGAAAGCAACAATAATTTATTTATTTAGGGTTCTGGAAATCAAATTTTAGCTCACTGGGCTAAAATTAAGGAGGCTGAATCTGTTTCCTTGCCTTTTCCAGCACCTAGAGGTACCTACATCCCTTAGCTCTGGGCCCTTTTCTCCATCTTCAAAGCAGCATCGTCAAATTCTCAGTCTTAGACTCTGACCCTCCTGCTGCCCTCATTCACTTAGGGGAGTTGTTGTAGTCACATTGGGACCACCTAGATAATCCCGGATAATCTCTCCATTGCAAGGTCAATTGACTAGCAACCTTAATTCCATCAACATCTTTAATTCTGATGTGAAAATACTGTCACGGATTTGGGTGATTAAGACATCTTTCAAAGTCCAAATGTCCATTCCATGCATCTGTGTCTCTTTTGCTGTCTCGTAAACAGGGTTATCTTCACTATGTTTCTAGATTTCATATATATGAGTTAGTATACTGTATTGGTGCTTTTCTTTCTGGCTTACTTCACTCTGTATTGGACTTTGAGAGAGAGGGAGAAGGGGGAAGGTTTGGGAGAATGGCACTGAAACATGTGTGCTGTCGTGTGGGAAACGAATCGTCAGTCTATATTCGGTTCAGGATACAGGATGCTTGGGACTGGTGCACGGGGATGATCCAGAGAGTTGATGTGGAGTGGGAGGTGGGGGGGGTGGTTCAAGATTGGGGACTCATGTACACCTGAGATGAAATAAATAAATATATAAATAAATAAATAATAATAAAAATAAAAAATAAAAAAATAAAGTGAAAAAGAAAAAAAAAAGACATCTTTCAGAGGCCATTATTCTACCTACCCTATTAACTGAGTCTACAGTTCAATAAGTAAGAATTCTAGAGACATCCCTATTTGCATTTCTTGTCAAAATTCTTGAAATCTAAAACTAAAATTTTTACAAGATTTTAGACAGGAAAAATAATGATTCTCTCTCTCTCTCTTTCTCTCTCTCTCTCTCTCTCTCTCTCTCACACACACACACACACACTCAAACACTTGCACACACAAACTAGACTAGCATAAAAGTTATCTGCAGAATGAACATGGGAGATGGCTGTAGACTTTTGGTTAAAAGAACACCTCTGCAATCCAAGGAACACCTCCATCTAAGATATCATTCACCCATCGAGGAAAATATATTTATGAACATTCAAGGCTTAAAACATATCCATGAAACTCATCCAAGGGTAATATTCAAGAAAAAAAAAACTTTCAGTCAAATAATAAAACATTCAGAATAGAGATCAGAAAGATGAAAAGAGAAAATGGTAATCAGTAAAAAACCTTCAAATTTATAAATCATTAAATCTAAATGAAGACTGGTCACATACTAAGATTAGAAATTAGAGACTTCATTTGACTGACCTTAATTATAGAAAACTAATTTATACTTTTAATTGATAAGAAGCCTTGAGAGGAAAGTAATCTTTGATTACGTAACTCTTCAAGGGCTATGTTGATACTGCTTTTCTTAGCAAAGTAAGGAGAATGATGAAAAATATTTATATCCTGGTAGTTACCAGAGACTTTAAACAAACAGTGCTGGAAACTACCTAGAAAGATCCAAGGTCTCTGAGATTAAACTAACTCTGGAAGAGACGCTGTCCTGATACTTACTGATCATTAAGAGAAAAAAACAAAACTTCTTGAGAAATATAAGTATTTGACAAGTAGCTTTGTAAATATAATGGTTTAACCACAAAGCTTGAAAACATTGTTAAAGGAAATTGATTTTGTTCACTTCAGCTGTAAATGAGCTAATCAAGACTTGGGAAAAATAAACCTACCACTCAGGACGTGAACTATCTGGCCTTGTGATAATGAATCCACCACACTGCATGTCCTCCTGGTTTTCAGAAAGCTTTCTCCATACCCTCACTGGTTCTTTTCTCCATAGCTATAGAAATAATTCAAGCTGCTTCTGGTAGATCTAATCCATATTCAGCACAGAGTTTCTTCCTTCCATACACTGGGACTAAAATGCTAATGACTGTCTTACACTAAAAAGCTACATATTCAGCAAAACCTGGGAGTTAACAATAGGAGAGCTGCTGCTGCTGCTGCTGAGTCGCGTCAGTCGTGTCTGACTCTGTGCGACCCCATAGACGGCAGCCCGCCAGGCTCCCCTGTTCCTGGGATTCTCCAGGCAAGAACACTGGAGTGGGTTGCCATTTCCTTCTCTGGAGTGGGTTGCCATTTCCTTCTCCAATGCATGAAAGTGAGAAGTGAAAGTGAAGTCGCTCAGTCGTGCCTGACTCTCAGTGACCCCATGGACTGCAGCCCACCAGGCTTCTCCGCCCATGGGATTTTCCAGGCAAGAGTACTGGAGTGGGGTGCCATTGCCTTCTCCGACAATAGGAGAGAGTTAAGTAAAATTAAAAGATATTCTAAATTTATCATCTTTCTTGTACATGGGGGAAAACAGTGGCAAAAGAGAGTGTCCAAAATATTAATACAAAGTAATAGTATCCTATCTTCATATGTGAAAGTCAGTCATGTCTAACTCCTTGTGACGCTATGGACTGTACAGTCCATGGAATTCTCTAGGGCAGAATACTACCCTTCTCCAGGGGATCTTCCCAACCCAGGAATCAAACCTAGGTCAAATCAAATCCGCATTGTGGGCGGATTCTTTACCAGCTGAGCCACAAGGGAAGCCCAAGAATACTGGAGTGGGTAGCATATTCCTTCTCCAGAGTATCTTCCTGACCCAGAAATTGAACCGGGGTCTCCTGCATTGCAGGCAGATTCTTAACCAACTGAGCTATCAGGGAAGTCCCATCTTATTTTCATATAATACTAAAGAAATGATGTTTGATTATTGAATGTACTGAATACAAAGAGGAGAAAACATTCACATGTGTTGAAATTTTAAAGAACACACTGTCTAATCATTATCCAATAAAATGAGAAAAAGTTAGAATATGCCCCTATGACTCAGAAAATAAGAAATTTACTTCTAAATATATCTTGGCTAGAAGAGAACAGTCTGAAAATGAAATGAAATACTGAATGATAGAGGAAGCAATGAAAGGATGGTCACTGCATGCTAAAGCCTCTGGAACACAGTGAAAACTGTATTCAGACAAATTATAACCTTGAATGCTGTGTTGGGCATCGCCAAGGCCACTCTCAGGCTGGATGATTCACTAGAAGGACTCATAGAACTCAGACAAACTATCATACAGGTATTGCAGGGAGAAGATTTGGATTAATACCAGCAAAGGGAAAAGGCATATAGGATGATGTCCAGGAGAAACCAAGCGCAAACTTTCACGTGTCCCCTCCCTTTAGAGTAACACAGGCACTTCATTCTCCCAGCATCAATGTGTAATAACACGTGCAAACTGCTGCCCACCAGGGAAGTTCACTTGAACTTTGGTGTCCAGGGTTTTATTGAAAGTCAGGAACAGAAGCACATAGTGCTTGCATGACTGACCTCAGCTACTCAGACTCCAGCCTCAGAGCAAAAATAGGCATTCATTTAAAAAAATCACATTGCTAGGATAAACTATCTGGTTAAACTGGTACTGCATGATCCAAGGCCCTGAACATGCAAAAACACTCTGATTAGGCAGAATATTCTAAGGGTTTAGAGTTCATCTTCGCCAAGGGCCATTCCTGAAAACAAATCTTTTTTGGGAATGTGCACAGCTTGAGCAGCCAGACCTGCTAAGTTACCACTTTTCCACACATATACCTCCACAATTAAAAAATAAAATAAATATAACACGAGTTTTAAGAAATTGGAAATAGATCAAAGACAAAGAGCATAAAAAGAAATTAAGATGGCAAATGAAATAGAAAAAAATATATAATAATAGGTTAAATGTATCTCAAAGACAGTTCTTCCAAGAGACTGATAAAAAAGTCTCATGAGCTGAATCAAGAAAGAAAGAGAACAGATATTATTACTGATGCCACACACAAAAAAGAAAAAGGATTCTAAGAGACTATTGAGAACAATTACACACCAACAAATTAAACAATATAGACAACATTTCTCCAAAGAAGACATACAGATGGCTAACAAACACATGAAAAGATGCTCAGCATCACTCATTATCAGAGAAATGCAAACCAAAACCACAATGAGATATCATCTCATGCCAGTCAGAATGGCTGCGATCCAAAAGTCTACAAACAATAAATGCTGGAGAGGGTGTGGAGAAACGGGAACCCTTTTACACTGTTGGTGGGAATGCAAACTAGCACAGCCGCTATGGTGAAGAGTATGGAGATTCCTTAAAAAACTGGGAAGAGAATTGCCATACGACCCAGTAATCCCACTGCTGGGCATACACACCGAGGAAACCAGAATTGAAAGAGACACGTGTATCCCAAAGATCATTGCAGCACTGTTTACAAGAGCTAGCACATGGAAGCAACCTAGATGTCCATCGGCAGACGAGTGGATAAGAAAGCTGTGGTACATATACACAAGGGAATATTACTCAGCTATTAAAAAAAACACACTTGAATCAGCTCTAATGAGGTGGATGAAACTGGAGCCTATTATACAGTGTGAAGTAAGTCAGAAAGAAAAACACCAATACAGCATATTAACACATATACATGGAATTTAGAAAGATGGTAACGAAGACCCTATATCCAAGACAGCAAGAGACACAGACATAAAGAACAGACTTTTGGACTCTGTGGGAGAAGGCGATGGTGGGATGCTTTGAGAGAATAGCATTGAAACGTATTTATTACCATATGTGAAACAGATGACCAGTCCAAGTTCAATGCATGAAACAGGGCACTCAAAGCTGGTGTACTGGGACAACCCAGAGGGATGGGATGGGGAAGGAGGTGAGAAGGGGTTCGGGATGGGGGAGACATGTACACCCATGGCTGATTCATGTCAATGTATGGCAGAAACCACCACAATATTGTAATTAGCTTCCAATTATAATAAATGAATTAATTTTCAATTAATTTTAAAAATAAAATAAGACAGGGCCAAAAAAATAACATAGAAGAAATAAATTTCAAGAAACATACAACCTATCAAGGCTGAATCATGAAGAAACAGTAAAACAATACCATTTACAATAAAAAAGAATAAGATACTTAAGAATAAATTTAACCAAGGAGGTGAAAGACTTGTACATTAGAAACCATGAATCACCGATGAGAAAAATTAGAGAAATAAATGGAGAGACATCCTACCTTCATACACTGGAAGTCTTCATATTGTTAAAATGTCCATGCTATCCAAAAGCAAATGCAGATTCAATGCCATCTCTATTAAGTTTCAAGGGCTTTTTTCCTAGAAAAAAATAACCCTAAAATTCATAGGAACCAGAAAAGACTCTAAATCTTGAGAAACAAGAACAAAATTGGAAGCATCACACTTTTTGATTTCAAAATATATTATAAAGCTTTAATAATTAAAACAGAATAGCACTGGCATAAAAACAGACATATAGACCAATGGAACAGAATATAAAGCAGGGCGGAAAAACCCACAAAACAGTCAACTAATCTTCAACAAGGGTGCCAAGAATACAAAGTGGTCAAAGAAATGTTGATACTTTCATACCCTATACAACCACTTTGTGTCTGTGTTTATACAAAAGCATGGAGAAAAGTGCAAAAGATTATACAAAAATCTGTAACACTACTCAGCTGGTGGTGGGGAGAAATGGGGGCAATGCCAGTATTTGAGAGAAAAGGAGAGAGACAGAGGGAAGGAGGAATGGGGAAAGCAGGGAGGGAGACAGAGAGAGAAGCAGGAGAGGGAGAGAGAGGGATAGGGTGTCCAAGATTAAACAGGATGTATGATATTTCTGTATTATTTTCTGTATGTGTTGGATTTATAAAGCGATGTATGAAAGTAAAGAAAGTGAAATCGCTCAGTTGTGTCCGACTCTTTCCGACCCCATGGACTGTAGCCTACCAGGCTCCTCGGTCCATGGGATTCTCCAGGCAAGAGTACTGGAGTGGGTTGCCATTTCCTTCTCCAGGGGAATCTTCCCAACCCAGGGATCGAACCTGGGTCTCCCGCATTCCAGGCAGATGCTTTAACTGCTGAGCTATCAGGGTAAAGTGTCCAATATTAAATGGTGGAGGTTGATAGGATGTCAGGAGAAGGTTTCAATTCTCTTCCTTACATTTTGGGCATTAATTAATATATATTCTTTATGAGTAGAATAACAGAAACCTTTTTTGAAATAAAAATTATCTATCCAGTAAGCTTTTATATATAGGATGGATAACAATAAGGTCCTCCTGTATAGCACAGGGAACTATACTCAATATCTAATATATAAGCTATAATGGAAAAGAATATTTTAAAATGTTAAAAATTAAATGTAAAAAAAATCTATCCATTTTGGGGCATGCAGTAAATTTTGCTTTCTTTTTTTCTAAGGTGAAATTTCTCAAAAAAACAAGAATTCTGTGAAATATTTATTTGAGATAGCTGAATTACGTGCTCTGTGATCGAGTAAGTTTAGGAAATACTCGAATCAATGAAGCCGAATGACTTCCTTTATTTTGGAACTTTCTGAGCTAGTGTAGGATGTGGTACAAAATGTTTCTTGATCTCATTTGACCATGCAACTTCCCACATACGTCTTTTTGGAGGTGAGGAGCACTTTGAAACTCTAGTGTTCCCTGGACCTTCTTTTGGGAAGGGAAAGCCACTGAAGGTGGTTGTGCAAGAGATTAATGTTTTAGGAAAACTAGTGAAGAGTGATGTTCCAGCCACTAGTGCTTTCCTTCTCAAAGGCTTACACCTGTGTGTTTCACAGGCTTAGAGCGTTGGTTGAAGGGTTTCCCTTCACTTTGTCCATTGGCTGCCCCTAGTGATTTTTGGAACTTCGCAACTTTGTAGCTTCCTTATCTTTGGAATAGGGAGAAGAGGAGCTGCTGCTGCTGCTAAGTCGCCTCAGTGTCTGACTCTGTGCGACCCCATAGACAGCAGCCCACCAGGCTCCCCCGTCCCTGGGAT
Source organism: Neotragus moschatus (assembly GCA_006410615.1). Taxonomy (NCBI): domain Eukaryota; kingdom Metazoa; phylum Chordata; class Mammalia; order Artiodactyla; family Bovidae; genus Neotragus; species Neotragus moschatus. The sequence goes on from SJYA01001893.1 coordinate 761,224, forward strand.
TCTCCAGGCAAGAACACTGGAGCGGGTTGCCATTTCCTTCTCCAATGCATGAGAGTGAAAAGTGAAAGTGAAGTCGTTCAGTCGTGGCTGACTCTCAGTGACCCCATGGACTGCAGCCCACCAGGCTTCTCCGCCCATGGGATTTTCCAGGCAAGAGTACTGGGGTGGGATGCCATTGAGAAGAGGAGAAATGAAGTTAATTCTCCCTAAAATAAAGTGAACTGCTAGCATTCTGGAGGGAAAGATGACTCATGGAATTTCACTGAGGAATCTTGCTATAATCAATGTTGACAAGCCTGTGCACCGCCTCTGCTCACCACAACTAAAGAAAGCTCACATGCAGCAATGAAGAGCCAACACACACACAATAAAAGAATTAGAAATGCAAGAACTTTATCAGGAGAATCCTCTGTGGAAGGTGAAGAAATGAGGCCACAAGAAGGCAGCAGACTTTGGACCACGACTTGAGTCTGGTACCTGTGATGGGAGGGGAGAGAAGCAGGAGGAAGGAAGATTGAATAGAACAGTAGTGGGTCCTGAAAATTAATTTTCTTCTCTGCACACACTACTTCCAGAAGGAAGGTCTGAGGGAAGACTTGGGCAGGGTTCCAGGGGTGTCACACTTTATATCTCATAGGCCATATCTCACTTGCCATCATTATTTGAATTAGTTATTATGTCTATATTAGTCTATACACTAAATATTATGTCTATATTATATCTATATTATGTCTATATTAGTTATTATATCTTATTTCCTCAGCTAACTAGTTAGGGACTTGAGCATAACATCTGTATCTGATTTATTCTTGGAAATGTACAAAGTTGTGACATACTTGCAGGTGTTTAGAGACTCGTAATTGAACTCAAAAATGACTCGAAATGAACTGCAATTTATTTCTGTGGTAATAATCACTTCTTTGATACATAATGCCTCCTGGTGTGAAGTCAAGGTTTCCTCAGTGACTGCAGATTACTCAGTTGGTTGCCTTTAGTGCCTTTTGAGGACACAGCTTACCGACCCAACTACATGCTCCTGTTTACTTGGGAGTTGAAGTTTTCACCTGCTTCCTAAATTCTTTCTCTTCTTTGACATTGGTATGAGGTTAAGCTAGTTCCACACTCTGTAGCATAGTAGCCTGCACTTAATTTCTACCACGTTTCCCAGTCCATTCAGTCCAGTGTTCCATCTGACACCATACACATATAACATTAATTTTATACATCGATCAACATTTTGCTATGCACCTTTTAAGAGTTCAAGTTAGATGTAGAGTTGATACAGGCTACAGAAAGTACTTGATAAATATTTCTAGTTTGAATAAATTAAATTCACTTTCCTCTTACAGGAGATTTTGCAGGTTCAGTTTCAAACTATTCAACAAAGCAAATATCACAAAGAAAGTGAGTGACAGGAATTTCTTAGTTTCCCAGCATATAAAAGTTATGTTTACACACACACTACTGTAGTCTATTAAATTTGCAATAGTGTTATACCTAAAAAAAAAAAAAAGGTGCACACCTTAACTTAAAAATGTGCTTACAATGAAGGAAAATATAAGCAAGGTGAAAAGACAGCCTTCAGAATGAGAGAAAATAATAACAAACAAAACAACTGACAAATAATTAATCTCCAGAATATACAAGCAGCTCATGCAGCACAATACCAGAAAAACAAACAACCCAATCAAAAAGTGGGCAGAAGATCTAATCAGACATTTCCCTAAAGACAGACAGCTGGCTAATAAACACATGAAAACACACTCAACTTCACTGATTATTAGAGAAATGCAAATCAAAACCACAATGAGGTATCAACTCACATTGGTCAAAATGGCCATCATCAAAAAGCCTACAAACAATAAGGGCTGGAGAGGGTGTGGAGAAAAGGGAATGCTCTTACACTGTGGTGGGAACGCAAACTAGTAGCCACTATGGAGAAACTGGCAAAAGAACTGCCATATGACTCAGCAATTCCCCTGCTGGGCATACACCCTGAGGAAACCAGAACTGAAGGAGATGTACCCCAATGTTCACTGCAGCACTATTTACAATAGCTAGGATACAGAAGCAACCTAGATGTCCACTGGTAGATGAAAGGATAAGGAAGTTGTGATCAGTTCAGTTCAGTTCAGTTGCTCAGTCGGGTCCGACTCTTTGCGACCCCATGAATCGCAGCACGCCAGGCCTCCCTGTCCATCACCAACTCCCAGAGTTCACTCAGACTCACGTCCATCGAGTCAGTGATGCCATCCAGCCACCTCATCCTCGGTCGTCCCCTTCTCCTCCTGCCCCCAATCCCTGGCACAATGGAATATCACTCAGCTATAAAAAGGAACCCATTTCCATCAGTTCTAATGAGGTGGATGAACCTGGAGCCTATTATACTGAGTGAAGTAAGTCAGAAAGAGAAAGACAAATACTGTATATTAAAGCATATATATATAATGTAGAAAGACGGTACCCATGGTCCTACATACAGGGCAGCAAAGGAGACACAGATGTGAAGAACAGACTTTTGGACTCACCCGGAGAAGGCAAGGGGGGGATAATTTGAGAGAACACCACTGAAACATGCACATTACCATACGTAAAACAAATGACCAGTTAGTGCAAGTTCAGTGCATGAAGCAGGGCACTCTAAACCGGTGCTCTGAGACAACCCAGAGGGATAGCGTGGGGAGAGATGGTTTAGGATGGGGGGACACATGTATACCTGTGGCCAAATCATGTTGATGTATGGCAAAAACCATCAGAATATTGTAATTATTCTCCAATTAAAATAATTTAAAAAAATAAAAAAATATTCCCCAAGATCAAAGTTAAATATAACTAAGTTTGAGAACGTTCATTTTGAAATACAAATTTTAGTCTGTGTTTAAGAAACTATCTCATTGTTTGTGCTCATGTTCCATACCTACTGAGACTATTTTTTCTAAGCGATCGTTCATAGAACTTATGGTTACTAGGTGGGAAGGATGCGGGGAAAGGACAGTTAGGGAGTTTGGGATTGACATGTACACACTGCTACATTTAAAATGGATAACCAACAAAGACCTACATACAGTATAGCAGAGGGAACTCTGTTCAGTATCATGTTCAGTATCAGGAAACAACCTAAATGAGAAAGAAATTTGAAAAATAATATATTCATGTATTTGTACAACTGAATATAGCACAATATTGCTAATCAACTATATTCCAATATAAAATAAAAAGTTTAAAACAAAAAAACAAACACATGTGCTCAGTTGCCTTAGTTGTGTCTGCCTCTTTGCGATCCTGTGGACTGTGGTTGCCAAGCTCCTCTTGAGAATCCATGAGATTCTCCAGACAAGAATACTGGAGTGAGTTGCCATGCCCTCTCTCCAGGGTATCTTCCTGATCCAGGGATAGAACCCATGTTTCCTGTGTCTCCTGCATTGCAGGCAGATTCTTTACCCACTAGCTGGGAAGCCCTAACTTAAAAATACTAAGTTGCTTTAAAAAAAAAGAAAAATGCTAACCACCCTCTGAACCTTCAGTGGGTCTTAATCTTTTTGCAACAGTAACATCAAAAATCAATGATCACAGATCACTGTCACAAATAGAAGAATAATAAAATTTTTTAAAAAATATTGTGACAACTCAGAGACTCAAAGAGAGCAAATGCTGTTGGAAAAATGGCACTCATAGACTTGTTTGAGGCAGGGTTGCCACAAACCTTCAACTTGTAGAAAATGCAAATCTGTGAAGCATAATGAAGTGCAATTAAATGAGGTGAGTCCGTAGTTCCATCATGGGCATGTGATACAGTCTGTGGGAACAGACTACTGGTACACTCTCTTGGCCAGTCCAAATGATCTGCCCTCTCAACAAACCTTTCAAAAAATATTGGGTCAGTATTGTTGAGGTGTAGAGTTAGTTTTTCCTTTTAAGTCAAAATATAAAAGTTGTTCTTTTAATTACTAAGAATTGCCACCCAGAAAGATTCCTAGAAAGAAATACAGGGTAAGAAGTGATCACTGTTTTTTACAATCTGGTGTCAGTATTACTCATTCCAGTCAAAGGACTCTTTGCAGCATGTACTGCTATCAGTTTGCTAGGAACATTCACAATCAGTTACAAACACAGAAGGTGAGGGACTTCCCTGGTGGTCCACTGATTGAGACTTTGCCTTCCAAACCTGAGGGTGCAAGCTTGATCTCCACCGGGGGAGCTAAGATCCACATGCCTTGGGGCCAAAAAACCAAGACAGGAAACAAGCGATGTCGTAACAAATTCAATAAAGTCTTAAAAAATGGTTCACATGAAAAAAAAGTCTTTAAAAAAAGCCACAAAAGGTGGTTTACACACATTTAAACATAACGTCTGTGGATTGAAAGAAAGATTTCTTTTGAAAAACTATATTTCAGAATGACAGGAGTATCATAGAATTATAATGTCTAGCATGTGAAAAGCAGGAAGGAAAACTCAAAACCCTTTTTATTGAGGGTTATTTTATTTTAAAAGAGCATTTATTCTTTCATTTCTCCCCATCACTTGCATCACATCACGAAGTCAAGAATCAATAAATATTTTTTAGTTCTCACTAAATCATTTATAACACAGAAGACTCATTTCATTAAAGAGATAGAGGCTAAAATTTTCTTAGTTGTCTACAATAAAAAATAAGTGAGCTGAAGTTTATGAATCCTGGAGGCTCTACAAGCAAAAGCAAGTATATGGAAGAAATTTCTTCTACTGCATGCTTATTTGAGTGTGTAAAATTGTCTCCATCTCATGTAGGCAAGAAATTAATTTTCCTATGAACCAAGGAGTACTGCGTCCAGAGAGAACTCAAACATCTCCGGAAGTCTCTGAAAATCAGAAACTGCAAATTTCTACTAGCCCAAATCACCAGGTTAAAGATCTGAAAAGTGTAGTTTAAATTCTACATGAGTCCCAATATGGCAATCTAAGGAGCTGTGCAAACCGTTAGACCTTCCGAGTCTGCAGCTTGTGAGTAGCATTCTGCATACAAGAAAGAATCACCCAATAGAAGAGATCCATTTCCAAGCAGCTGTCAGCATTCTGCATTCGACTGGCCACTCTCACCTCTTTTTTTTTTTTTTTTTAAACTGCAGAAAATAGCAGCTTACATCAAATTGCTATCTCAGCACCTGAAACTCTGCTAATCCTTCACTTCAGAGCAAATCAGATTTAGCCACAGTGCAAGTTATTAGGAGATCGTGGTGATTATGAAACGTTGGTCCCCTGATAGCTATTCTCAGCTAAAAAATAATCACCCTTAAGAAAATATGACTGTGCTCTCTTCCTTCATCCCTCAAATATTTGTTCTGTGCTGAGTGGATGAAGTCAAATAACATATTGAAGAAAATCTCTTGATGGCAAGATTGAGCTGAAGACCCGCATGGCCTCAAACATTATCGTTTCACCTCTCGTTCATGGGTCTGATTGAAATGAGCTTTGGAGATGGTGGTGCGGTCCCAAAAGGGCCCTATAGGCTAGTAAATCCATATCAAAAAGTCATCATATATATGAATCCGTGCTGATTTTATGGGACAGCCTGTTTCCATTTAGACAGGTTCAAGGACCACAGAACAGAATCACTTCTCTTCTTGTTCGATTAAAAGTGGAACCATTTTTAACACAATCCTTTACCTGGTTTTCCCCTTCTTACTTTTATTTTTCCCCAAATCATACAAGCTCTGTTTCCTGATAACAGTTAACATTTCATTCTATGTTCACCTTGATTTTCCTTGCAGGACAAAAGTGTCGTAACTAGGAAACCAGATGATTCAAAGTGCATTCCTCCATGTTGGTGATAAGTAAGAATTACAAGTTTCCAACAATAACCAACAACCAGCCTGTAGATTTTATTACATGTTTATGCTATTTACACAATCACTGGATAAATGGAATTCATGTGAAACCATATCATTTACTCAAAGGGTGTCACATTTCTGCCTGTTGATGAATTAAACATTTTTTGGCACTGAATTTCTGGGAAATAAACTGAATTTCATGGGGTTATAGGGTAATAGAAAGAATTGAAAGTTTTTACTTTATACCTTCAGCGTGTGATGGTGTTGGAGAAATTCTAAAGGAGAAGACCAGGTCACTGAAAAATTATTAAGATCTCTAGTAATAATTATTATGATCATAATGGACTATTTATTCATTAAGGGTTTATCACCTGAATAAAGATACTGAAAGTAGAAGATGGTGATTCAAGGAAGTACTGATTCATACTCTGCAGGGTAAACTGAATAGCAAAATGTAACAATATGAGTTTCTGATTCACAAGGATATCAGCTGAAATCCTACTTGCCTCCCCTCTTGTTAGCAGCTTTGGCTAAATTGTTTACCTTCTGGGTGTCTCAGTTTACTTATTTTTAGAATAGCGGCTGTAGTGCATATCTGCTTGTGTCTTCCAGAGCACAGCATCCCCTTCTATGCCCCTTCTTGAACTGGGGTGTCAGTGGCCAGGTTTTGGCCTAATGCCTGGAGTGGACACTTGACCAAACCTGGACCATCAGATTTCCTCTTGGAAGTTATCCTTCAGATAGAGTAGCAGTCTACAAGTCTCTGCTTGTGGCTGGAGCTAGAGAAGGGACGGGTAGCACGTGCAAGGAGAAGCAGAGAAAGACAACAGAGAGAAAGGGAACCAGGAGCCCTAGAAAAATAAAAGTCAGTGTCATTGAGAACCAGGGAGCAAAGACTGAAGAAGTGGCTGTCTCAGGATAGGGGTTAAGAGCAGCCTCTTTTTATCAAAGGGGAAAGTTGGGAGGGGATAAATTAAGAGTTTGGGATTACTATATATATAGTAGTGTATACACACATACACATATACACACTACTATAAATAAAAGAGACTAGGACCTACGGTATAGCACAGGAAACTCGACTCAATACTCTGTACTTAACTATTAATACATGGGAAAAGAATCTGAAAAAGAAAGGATATATGTATGTACAACTGAATCACTTTACTGTACATTGAAACTAGATGTAACATTGTAAATTACAACACTATAAATCAACTCTATTCCAATATAAAATAAAAATTAAATTAAAAAGAAGTGGCTGTTTCCACATTCAATGGCTTTCCATTTCTTGATTTAACTCACATATGAGTCTAAATTGCTCTTGAGTGAGACTGTAAATTGCAGTCAATTCCTCTTTTTTTTTTTTTTTTTTTTTAAAGATTTAAAGTGAATTTCCTGCCAGTAAAATCAAAATAACTGTGCCCACTATGGGAACGACAGTAGCTATATATGAGAGTAATTGTGAACATTAAGTGATTTAAGTAAAATGCCAGATCAATTACATTCAATAAATGATCCATTGTTATTCTGTCACTTTTCCTATAAGTAAAATGGAAATACACTTGCAATAAAGACAAATATTGGAGAGAGGTTTTAAAGTACGTTAATAGAGGCAAATAGTAGGAAATTGATAGAAAACATAATTGTTCTAATTTATGCTAACACACTTTCCAAGTAATCCAGAAAATTCTCTCTCAGTGGCACGGTTAATGGGCCATAGGGATCATGTGTGTGAGTGCCCAGATGAAGATAATACATTTTCACCACCTATCAAATTCAGATTACTATTATAATAAGGGCAGTTAAATATCATCTAATGGAGATTACATTCGATTTCATTACATGCTTATGCTATTTATACAATCACTAAATAAACAGTATTATAAGTAATATTTATGAATGTGAAGAGTTTCAACCCCAACTAAATAATGGGTTGGCCAAGAAGTTTGTTTGGGTTCTTCCATAGGATGTTCTTCCCAGCCTTCCAGCCTGCTATCTCTGTGCCTTGTGGCCTCCAGGTAACCCCAAAAAAGTTGAGATCAGGAGGCAAGAGAGGGAGCAGAAAAATTAGTCTTGATGATGACATTCAGGAAAGAACTTGGGTTTGGTTCCTAACACAAATAACTGACTGGAAGTAAAAAAAAAATTAGAGGCTCCTTAAGTTTTTGAAGGCGTCACAGTGCCAAAGAACTATTAGGAGCCGAGAGTAAAAGAATGCCTTTGGTCGTTTATTCCTTAATATAGTCCTTCCTCTCCTCAATTTAGATGTGTAGGAAGTAGACTGAAAAAGCAATACATCCCCCAAAGAGGAATTCTACAATACTAACTATATATGTATTTACATATAAATATATATTAATGTGTATAAAACCATTACATTTCATATATTTATATATTATAATTTATAATTTTTATTTATATTATATATTTCACATATATTACATAAATCATGCATATATGATATTTTGGGTTGTCCTTCTTAGAGGAGAGAGTGTGTTCTGTGTGTGGAAGAAAAGTATCCCAAAAGATGTCTGATTTGTAGGGACTTTCAGCTGCTCACTCAAATCTCTTTCCTTCTTAGAAAGATGACATTTCTTATTCTTCTGCTTGGTACGGCCAGGTCACTATGCCCATGATATGTGAGCAGAAGTGCTGGGCACCATATTTAGATCTGGCCCATAAAAAGTATGCAAATCTGCACTTCTATAATGTTTGTCTTTTTCTCTAAATAAATCTGGATGGATGAATTTAGAGAACATGCCTTGAAGACAGCAGAATGCAAAATGCAGTGAGTCAGAGTCTTAGAATTACTATTTGGAGGTGAGGTTCCTATCAATCAGGAACACATATTATTTTTTGTTTTAGAACTTATTTTATTAAAGCATAGTTGATTTACAATGTGTATTAATTCTCACTGTACAGCACAGTGACATGGTTATAAACGTATATACATTCCTTTTCATTTTCTTTTCCATTATGCTTTATCACAGGACATTGATTATGGTTCCCTGTGCTATACAATGGAACTTTGTTGTTTATCCATGCTGTATGTAATAGCTCGCATCTGCTAATCCCAAACTCACAGTCCATCCCTCTCTCACACCCCTCCCCCTTGGCAAACACAAGTTTGTTCTCCATGTCTGTGAGTCTGCTTCTGTTCTTTCAGATAAGTTCTTTTGTGTCATATTTGAGATTCTACATATGAGTGATATCATAGGTATTTGTTTTTCTCCTTCTGACTTCTTCACATAGAAAGGATAATCTCCAGGTCCATCCACGTTGCTGCAAAAGGCATTGTTTCATTCCTTTTTTAATAGCTGAGTAATAACTCCATTTTATATGTGTACCACCTCTTCTTATTATTCATCTGCCAATGGACATTTAGGCTGCTTCCGTGTCTTGGCTATTGTAAACACTGCTGCAATGAACATTGGGATGCATGTGTCTTTTTGCATTATAGTTTTCTTCAGATATATGCCCAGGAATGGGATTGCAGGATCAAATGGCAACTCTATTTTCACCTTTTTGAGGAACTTCCAAATTGTATTCCACATTGGCTGTACCAATTTACATTCCCACCAGCAGTATAGAAAGGAACACTTACTATTGACTTAACAAAAACTAGAAATAAACTTCAGTATTGTTTGAAACGTTACACATCTTGTTTATGATGCTTGTTATCATTACCCTAAATACGTATCTAACATTTCCAATTCATTTAACTTTTTCTTATAATTTTCAGATATAAGTATTTATATACTTTTCTTGGATGTACTTTATGTCAGAAATTTCCTAAAATGTAAATGGCAAGAGAACAAATATATTCTGCCTAACAATAGTTCATGAAATTAAACACCTGGAGAAATTCATTAGAAAAATATTCTGTTTTAGAATTTACATCAATCCAAAGCACAAAAATATGTTCAGCACATCTTTATTATTATTATACACAGATACTAAAATATCAGTAAATAGGCACAGATTGTAAGGAAATGATCAATAATGAACCAAATGCANAATATATTCTGCCTAACAATAGTTCATGAAATTAAACACCTGGAGAAATTCATTAGAAAAATATTCTGTTTTAGAATTTACATCAATCCAAAGCACAAAAATATGTTCAGCACATCTTTATTATTATTATACACAGATACTAAAATATCAGTAAATAGGCACAGATTGTAAGGAAATGATCAATAATGAACCAAATGCATTCTCATAGCTCTTCAAGAATTTAAGCACGAAACATAATTACTGAAATATTTTAACAATATCAGATTTATATTTTAAAAGCAAGCAGCACCAATGGATTTTGTCTCCTTCAAATATTAATATGTAAAAAACTCTGCCATTCTAATATGTCTTTGAAGCCAGTTATTCATTTATTTTGAAAAATAACTTAATTCAAGTATAGATTTCTAAAACTTGTAGATAATAGTGTAACAAAAATAATGTAGGAGAAGCTCCAGGCACCTACTAAAATTTTCCACTCGGACATAAAAAAATATAAGACAATCATTTATACACCACAATAAAGATGAGACAGTTTACAATGTTGTCATGATTAATGTCACGTGAATCAAGTAACAACTGTGATGGAAATATAAGTGCAGAGTTGTTTCTTAAAATACATAATATTGGCTTTATTTCATTAGAGTTATATTGGATGATCAACAGCTTTTGGATTTCTTCACTGACCCATCTCCGTTTCACATTTTTAAAGGATATAAAAAGAATGCATGTAAAATAATAAAAATATAATAAATAATAGCAGCAGTGGCTACATGTAGTGAATCCTTATGTTCTTACCACTGTGCTTATCACTTTACATAGATCATTTAATCTTTGACATGAACTGCAGTGATAGTTTTTAATCCATCCCCTAAGGCAAAATATGTAGAAGCAAAGAAACAAATGGGATCTAATTAAATGTAAAAGCTTTTGCATGGCAAAGGAAACCATCAACAAAACAAAAAGACAACCTCTGGAATGGGAGAAAATATTTTCAAATGATGTGACTGACAAAGTGCCAATATTAAACATATTAAATAACTCATACAACTCAGTATCAAAGAAACAAATAAATCAAACAAAAAATGAGCAGAAGACCTGAACAGACATTTTTCCAAAGAAACCATACAGATGGTCAACAGGCACATAAGAAGATGCTTCATGTTGCTAGAGAAAAGCAAATCAAACCACAATGCGATATCACCTCATACCCTCAGAAGGGCTGTCATCAAAAAGACCACAAATAACAAACGTTGGCAAGCATATGGAGAAAAGGGAAGCTTGGTACACTGCTGGTGGGAATGCAAATTGGTGCAGCCACCATGGAAAAGAGTGTGGAGAAGGCTCCTAAAAAAACTGCAAACAGAACTACCAGCAATTCCACTCTTAAACAGATATCAATAAAAAATAAAAACGCTAATCTTCAAAAAGATACATGCCCTCCAATGCTCACAGCAACACTATTTATAATATTCAAGATATAGAAGCAACTCAAATGTCCATCAGTAGATGAATGATTAAGGCACATGTGCTGTATATACAATGAGTACCACTCAGCCATAAAGAAGAATGAAATTCTGCCATTTTCAGCGACATGGATGGACCTACAGAATATTATGCCTAGTGAAATAAGTCAGACAGAGAAACACAAGTTTCATACAGTATCACTTATATGTGAAATCTAAAAAATAAAACGAATGTATATAGTAAAACTTAAACAGACCCAAAGATACAGAAAACAAACGTGGTTATGACTGCGGAGAGGGAAGAAGAGAAGGGCAAGATAGATTAAGCACTATAAACTACAATGTATAAAATAGGTAAGAAACAAGGAGGTAAAGTGCAGCACGGGGAAATAGAGCCTCTATCTTGTGATAATTTGAGAGTATAATCTGTAAAAATACTGAATCACTATGCTTACATCTGAAACTAATATTATAAACCAATTTTTTTAAGAAGGAAAAACCTTCCCCACGGCCCTGTAGGTAGTACTATTAAAACCAGCTGGAAACTCCAGGAAGCGCCACCCACATATTCAGTTCAGTTCAGTCACTCAGTCGTGTCCAACTCTTTGCGACCCCATGAATCGCAGGACACCAGGCCTCCCTGTCCATCACCAACTCCTGGAGTTTACCCAAACTCATGTCCATCAAGTCGGTGATGCCATCCAGCCATCTCATCCTCTGTCATCCCCTTCTCCTCCTNCCCAGGGACGGGGGAGCCTGGTGGGCTGCCGTCTATGGGGTCACACAGAGTCAGACATGACTGAAGTGATTTAGCAGAGGTGCAGTGTACAGCCTCCAAAGCCGTGTGGTGGTCCTGATTATTATTCTCACATTTAGAGATGATGAAACCGGTGTCATAAAGAAAGAGGAGAAAAAATAGTTTAAGAAAGTGAAACCCATATCAGAGCCTCTCTTTCACAGGTGGGATTAAAATCAACTCATTTTGAAAAGAATGAACATCTGTGCAACTAATAAGTATTAATGCATATTAGTATAAAATTAAGGTTGGCAGGAGTCCATAACCTCTGGTTATTCCTGGATGTGTGCCTTTACATGAATTTTAAACCCTCATCTACCAATCAGCAGCCAGGCATAGTTACAGCGCCTCTTCTGTGATTCTAGAGCCCTCTGGGCATTTCACTGCATTATACTGTAATTCTTTAACAAGTTAGTCCTCCTCCTAGAATTTGAATTCTTTTCCATTTTTTGGCCATATCATGTGGCATAGGGGATCTCAGTTCTCTGAGGATCTTAGTTCCATGGCCAGGGATAGAACCCATGCCCTCTGCAGTGGAAGCACAGCATCTTAACCACCAGACCACCAGGGAAGTCCCAAGAATCTAAATTTTTAAAGAACAAGCTGCCCCATGTTTGCATCCCTATAAGCAGCCCATGATAGATGTTTTACTAGCTTTTGGCAAATTAATGAAAGGGACATTAGATCTCACATAAAACAATGCTATGTTTAAAAATTAGTTCTTATAACAACTACATTTGAGAACTAAAACCTCAACGCATTTCAGAAAGGAAATGGAGGAAAATGGTATTTGATCATCAAAGACAGCTTTGTAAAAGAATGTCCTTATCGTGAAGTCCCAGGAGTTGAACTGTGTATGGTTACTTGGCAAAAAAAAGCAGCATCACAGACCTCATCCTAAGACAAACTTAACAGTAAAAACAATATGTTCTCTTACTGTAGTTTGAAGTCTTCTTTCCTCGAGTTTGGGCTAATTTTAGCTCTTAGATCACTTAATGTTGAAGAAAAAACATTTATTTATAGTTTAGAGGCAACTACTTCCAAAAGTTTTTAAGGCATCTTGAAGAAATATTAATAATTAGCTGTATCTAAAATCATTTCAAGATTACCTTGCTTCTAAAATCTCCTTTTTTGGTTTGTTTTTTTATTCTTGTCTTATATAAAATACTCTTCCCTCATATGCTGATTTTGGGGGAAATAAAGTAAAGTACTTCAGAGGAAGGGCAGAAAACTCCTAAAAGTACACATCCTTGAGATCTTTTCTGAGACCTGGCAATTGCTAGTAAGGGGGATGGAGTCATGCTCGTAAATTCAGTGGGCCTGATATGGAATGGAAACACCGGAAACTCAAAGATAAGGACAGCTTTAAGCTTTGAGATCTTGCATATATGAAAAATAAAATATCACTTTCTTCTCAGGAATCTACTTATATGAAGGGTCTGAGTTTAGACTGGTGTTTAGTATCAGAAATTCCATTGATGCAGCAACATGGACAGAGTTAGAGATATCATATTAAGTGAAGTAGGTCAGAAAGACAACAACAAATACCATATGATATCTCTTGTATGTGGAATCTAAAATATGACACAAATAAATTCATCTCTGAAACAGAAACAGACTCACAGATATAGAGAAAAGACTTGTGGTTGCCGAGAAGGGGTTGCAGGGGAAGGATTGGGAGGCTGGGGTTAGCAGGTGTAGGCTATTATATAGAGAGGATGGATAACCAGCAAGGTCCTGCTGTATGGCACTTGGAAAGCCAGAGACAAAATGAACCACCTTCACACTTTCTGAAGTCTTATAGGGGTCAGAGACATTAGAAGACTCGAGGATTCTGCTTGGATTCATAGCAGTAACTTTACTGAATAAAATTGTGGAAGAAGAAACCTGTGGACTCCCATCTCTTATCCTCATTTGCATCCAGAGGCCATACAGGCTGTTAAAAAGCCAACTTGAAGTGAATTCTAATAATAATTATTATTTATTATTAGAACAGTCTTTAGACTGCGTTTACTGACAAGTCACAATAGCACTTGCTGTTTGACTATAAATATGCCAAAGGACAGCAAGAACTAGAGAACATCATTCTCATAATCAAGTTCCACACACGGACTCAATGATTATGTATATAAATAATAGTCTTGTTCTTCATAAACTGTGGGGGACTATCTAACATATTGGTTAAGAAGGAAATTTATTTCCTGAAGTTCATTACTAATTAAATTGTCCTTTTGTTTTTAGAAAATACATGCTGCCTTAGAGTAAAGGATCATGAGATCTTCACTTTACCCTTAAATCAAGGGATGGATAGCACATGAAGGATTACTATTTCTGTTCATTTTCTGTAAGCTGAAATAATTCAAAAGAAAAAGTTTATAAAAAGTCATTTTTCTTGTCTTTTGCTTATCAGCTGNTTACTAATTAAATTGTCCTTTTGTTTTTAGAAAATACATGCTGCCTTAGAGTAAAGGATCATGAGATCTTCACTTTACCCTTAAATCAAGGGATGGATAGCACATGAAGGATTACTATTTCTGTTCATTTTCTGTAAGCTGAAATAATTCAAAAGAAAAAGTTTATAAAAAGTCATTTTTCTTGTCTTTTGCTTATCAGCTGTATAATCCAGTTAGAGTTACTTGCTGTTTGGAAACCTCAATGTGCTCATCTGTAAAATGAGAATAATGCTAGTAACATCCTCAAAGAACTCAATGAAATAAACAATAACTCAAAAAAGTTAGTAATGACACGACACAAATCTTAAAAGTTATTTACTGTTCATGCTTGATTACAAATTTTTGGTTTGGTCAACTGGAACTAGCTGAGGGCCCACCTACACGACATCCACTATGATAATAAAATATGCTGATGCTATCCTTAATAAATAATTGTAAGTGCTCAATGGCATTCAACTTTTGTTAACTACAACCATTATAAAGTGGACTATTATTGAAGTGCTCTGTTTAATTATAAAACAACTACATATGTCCAAAGATACTTGTTAAATGAGACTGAATGGATTGGAAATTTGTCAGACATTAAAATTTATCTTGAAACTGTAGGATTCTTAGCATGTGAAGTTCTCATGAACTTTACCCTCCAATGAGACCAGGTAGCACTGCTCTCTTGAATCTCAGACAAGCAGCCCCAGTTCCAGTAGCATCATGGAGCCTTCCTTTTCTCCCCTTCAAGTCCATTTTTAATTTGTATTTTTTGTTCCATATACTAAATTGTGCATGATATAATGTCCACTTAAAGTTTAATTTATTATTTTCATCTGTACATTTAAGTGGCACTAAGTATATTCATAATGTTACATCACCCGCTATAATGTCTATTCCAGAATATTTGCGTCCTTTTTGTCACTGGAACAATATTCCAGGGAGATGGAAATATTACGTCTTTAAGTTTTTGAAACTCAAACTTTAAACTTTTGACTAAGTTATATGGTTTACAGCCTCACCCAATCCTGTTTATGAAATTCTAATTTCCAAAAACTTGGTACTATTCTACATTCAAATTGGACATCTGTGAGAATATAGGGGGATAAACTAGAACTACTTGGGTAAACTAGGACATATTATTATTAAGAATAAATGTTCAATGAACTATTGCTTCAGTTCATTGCCTTAGGTACCAAGTGGAAGGAAGCTTTCTCTTCAGAAATGTTTATTACTAGACTCTATGACCAGAACCACTATGGTGCTCCTGATACATAGGATATTTCATGATTCTTAGAAGAGCAACTTGGGTAAATAATTAATGGGTAAATATTGTTCTGGGGAGCCATCAGGTTTGGGTTCTTTAGACAAAGTTGGTAAAATATCATTCTAATTACCCCCAAATCAGGAAGCACAGAAAGTCTACTCTAAGGTAAAAAGTCTTAATAGCTATTTATAAGACTTCACACATGAGCAAACCTTTCCCTTCACATATTGGATGAAAATGAATCAAGTCATTGTCTTACAAGTAAAACAAAGAGTACAGGAGCCTACATATTACATTTTCAGTAACAGAGAAGAAGGATCTGTGTTCAAAACAAAAATGGAAAAGGCATCATTCAAGTACGACTTGCTCCTGAAGTGAAAGCCTCTAATCGCTAATAACTGATCATATGAAAAAATTTTAAATGTCACACAAGTCTCTTTCCTCTTTGATCACCAGGATGGTGTACTAAAAATCTCCAGAGCTTGAGAGAAAGAATGTGAAATTTGGAGTCAAACTATTTGGGCCTGAACTCTAGTTCAGCCACTTAGTAAATGGAAGATTGCTTGCAGCAAATATGGTTAGACATGCATTCAAAATCTTTTCTTCCTTCTTCCCAACAAGACTCTGAATTTTCTCAGACATACCGCCTGTCTCCCTTCAAAACCATGCTTCCCAGGCATAGGACTTCTTAAAAAGGTTAACTTCAAATTCTCTTTATTCCCTCTGCCAATGATTGGCTCAGGAATGTACATGCGACCAATCTGAACAGATGAGAAACAAGGAAAGTTTTGCTGGGGCTTTGGGTAAAACTCTTCCTCTATCTTCTGGGACAGTGTCAAGAAGTGACTCTCAACAGAGAAGGACAAATATCATATGACATCCCTTATATGAGAAATCTAAAAAGAAATGATAAAAATTGAACGTATTCACAAAAGAGAAACAAACTCACAGACTTACAGAATGAATTTATGGTTACCAAGGGGAAAGTTGGGGGAAGGGATAGTTAAAGAGTTTGGGATTGACATGTATACACTGCTTTATTTAAAATGGATAACCAATAAAGACCTACTGTATAGCACAGGGAATACTGCTCTATGTTATGTGGCAGCCAGGATGGGAGGGGACTTTGGGAGAGAATGGATACATGTGTATGTATGGCTGAGTCCCTTTGCTGCACACCTGAAACTACCACACAACATTGTTAATCAGCTATATGTCAATATCAAATAAGAAGAAGTGACTCCTCTTCTCTGGGTGTGTACAGATGTACATATAATGCAGCCTGGTGTGCTGCTTTGTTCAATAACCAGTCTTGAGATGAAGTCAACACACAGAAGTGAGCCAGACTAAGACCAGGGAAATGAAGCCACAACCAAAGTTCTTAGGTTGCCCTATCTTTGGACTTCTATATCTGTGGCCAAGAATTTGACAGAATTTAAGCCAGTGTGGTGAGGTTTTTGATATTTACAGCGGAAAGCACTCTGATCTTCCTGAGTCATTTTCTAACCTGTGAAAATCAGACTGACAGCTCCATTGCAACCTTACAAGAATTCTCAACACAAGGTTTATGTACCATGTTTGATGCAACACAAGCTTTCAGTAAATGATATCAGGCTCGAGGTGCTGCTTGTCTGGAACACTGAGTACCTGCTGTTAACTTTGCTAATTATTAACTTTGGCAAATCTTTAACAGCCTTAATTTCTGATTGCTCATATTTCCATATCATATAAAACTGGTGATACTAGTCTCCAACGAACATATTTTTATGGATGAGCTTATTCTAAATCTCCTTGAGGTCCCAAAAGACAAGGACTAGAATAATAATGCATTGGTACTATTGGATTTCACGGCACAGTTACATACACATACCTCAAAGCAAATGAAATAGAATCAGGCTGATAATAGAAATTAATTTAGCACATTAAATGCTCATTTCAAAAAGAACTCAGGGGAATTTAACATATTGAATATGTCCTGATAAACTTTAAAATGAATATAGTAGAATATGTTAAAATTTACAGTGTAAGCCTGAGCCATAATTCCTTAATTTAGAAAAGTAAAAATTTAGAATTTATCAAGAAGAATAGCAAAATTAAGAAAGACCCAAAGGAGTGAAGGTAAAATTCTAAAATTTAAAAGTTTTAGAAACTTTCATTTTTCCAAACAAAACAACATCAACCATAATAAACCAGAGAGGATTAAAATATTAATTAAATATACAAGTTTA
Source organism: Neotragus moschatus (assembly GCA_006410615.1). Taxonomy (NCBI): domain Eukaryota; kingdom Metazoa; phylum Chordata; class Mammalia; order Artiodactyla; family Bovidae; genus Neotragus; species Neotragus moschatus. The sequence continues at coordinate 779,243 of SJYA01001893.1, forward strand.
GGTTATACAGCCTAAACTTGAAAACTCACTCTGATATCTGTATACTATGTAACTTTGGGCATGTTTCTTAGTCTCTGTTAGCCAGTTTTCTCATATATGAAGTGAAGATAATACAATCTACCTCACAGATTGGGTTTAAATAAGATAGCATAAGCCAAATTCTTGTATAGGTGCCAAGTGTGTAATAACCACTGAATTAAATATTTTAATTATATTCTCATAATCAAATTAGTTCCAGGATCTCACTGACTTGGTAGTCTATTATAGCACCTTGGGTTTAAAAGAACAGGTTCGCATCAAAAAGAATGAAGGAATGCCATTTGCAGCAACATGGATGCATCTAGAGACTGTCATTCTGAGTGAAGTAAGTCAGAGAAGCAGAAACACCATATGACATCCATTATATGTGGAATCTAAAAATACGAAGGAACTTATTTGCAAAAGAGAAAGACTCACAGACTTAGAGAATGAACTTATAGGTGCCAGGGGGCAGGATTGGGGGAAAGGAAAGGATAGTTAGGGAGTTTGGGACTGACATGCACACACTGTTATGTTTAAGATGGATAACCAATAAGGACCTGCTATACAGCACAGGGAACTCTGCCCAGTGTTATGTGGCATCCTGGACGGGAGGGGAGTCTGGGGGAGAATGGGCACATATATGTGTATGGGTGAGTCCCTTTGATGTCACTATCACAGCATTGTTAATTGGCTATATCCCAATGTAAAACAAAAAGTTAAAACAAATTAAAAAAATCAGGCTTAAATTTCAGATGGGCAAAGGGAAAACCTCAAAAATATTCCCAGTAACTCCAAGAAAAGACAGGTGACAAACACTATGAACACATTATTGACCAGATATGTATTTATGTATTGTCTTTTGTTATTGACTGGAGTGTTTCAGTATTTATATATATATGTAAATAATGCCATTTGCAGCATTATATTTATATTTATATATGTATATATCTATTCAAATTGCTATCCACAGGCATTAGTGTCTGCAAAAATTCTCTCGTCAATTATATGTGAAAATAAAATCATACAGGAATTTCTCCTCTGGATAAGATAGAGTAACAGGTACTGGATTTAACTTTCTGTCTGAAACAACTAAGATATAGACAGAATGAGTGAACCAACGGTTTTCAGACACTGGACGTTAAGCAACTCCAGATGGTGATGCTACAGAAAAGGGGAGGCAGATCAGGCAAGTCCTACAGTTTCCCTAACTTACTGCCAAATGCTTTCTAGGCTGCAGCAGAGTGAGGGGAAGACTCAAGCAGAGTCCAGTGGACTCTCTGAGTAGATAGATGTTATAGATTCAGGGGCCTGGCGATGCCAAGGTAGATACAGAGTGGAGAAGGCTTCACAGAGAGAAATTTCTGCAGTGTTCTCTGGTCTACAGCTGAGGAGTGACAAGCACATTTAAAGGAGGAAATTACCTGAATCTGGGGAGAGAATCACCAGAAAAGAGAAGGAAAAAGTCCTGAGACTTAAAAAGACCAGGAATAATTCACGTTCCCACAAATAGAAAGGACAATCTTGTAATTCATGAGATGCTGAGTAGAGTCTATGATAAGTGCGGCTATGATTCCAACTAATGAAGACTAAAAGTAAGTCTCTAGAAGAAACACACTCTTGGACGGAGGAGCCTGGTGGGCTGTAGTCCACGAGGTCGCTAAGAGTCGGACACAACTGAGCGACTTCACTTTCACTTCTCACTTTCATGCATTGGAGAAGGAAATGGCAACCCACTCCAGTGTTCTTGCCTGGAGAATCCCAGGGACAGGGGAGCCTGGTGGGCTGCTATCTATGGGGTCGCACAGAGTCGGACACAACTGAAGTGACGCAGCAGCAGCAGCAATCTCTTCCCAGAAAAAGATCTTAAGACACTTATAGGATACCAAAATATTTAATACACACCAAAACAAAATGTACAGTGTCCGGCATTCAACAAAAAATCATCAGATATTTGAAGAAGCAGGAAAATACAACTCAGTAGAAACAGATTCAAGAATCACAAAGATTATAGAATTAGTAGAAAAACACACACTGCAAGGGTTATAAGTATATTCCACATGTTTCCGAAGTTAGAGAAATAAACACACAAACACACTAAATACAGACATGAAAAGTATAAAATGGCACAAACAAAGCTTCCACAATGTTTAAAATGAAAAATATACTAAATAAGATTAATACCAGATTAGAAACAGTAAAATAAAAAGTAGTGAATCTAAAGATGGAATAGAAACTATCCAAAGAAAAACAGACCCTCCTCCCCCAAAATAAAGTGGTAAGACAAAAAATATTTGAAAATAATTGAATAACTGCCCAAACTTTCCAAATTTCATGAAAACTGTTAAGTCCACAGATGCAAGATACTCCAAGAACTCAAGGACAAGAAAGAAAATTATACCAAATCACATACTAATATAACTGCTTAAAACTAGTGATAGAAAGAAAAAATTAAAATAAACCAGATGGAAAAATGGAATATCATGTACATGGGAACAAAAGTAAGAATGGCAACAAACTTCTCATTGGAAACAATGCAAGTCACAACGGAGACTAAAATATCTCCGTACTATCTTTAAAATACTAAAAGAACATATACTGTCAGCTCAGTTTAAAAAAAAGATTTTAAACAATGGGGAAATATACATGTCTTCAAAAACTGTATAAAAACTGAAGGAATTTATCACCAGCAGTCCAGTCCTATAAGAAATATGAAAGGAAATCCTTCAGAGAAATAATATTCATTGAAAATGCAGATTTACACAAAATACAGAGTACTGAAAATGATAAGTATGTGGGCAAATACTAAATATTTTCTTTAAAAAAAACTTTTAAAGGTAGCTGACAGTTTAAAACAAACAAACAAAAAATACAATATAGCACAGTGCAGTTTATAATATATGTAGAAGTAAAATGTGTGAGGTTAAACTAAATGATTTAGACACATGAATGAAAGGCAGATGTTCAGTTTAAATAAAAAACGTAAGAACCAAATTTGCTGTCTATAAGAAAACAACTTGAAGTATAAAGAAACAAATAAGTTCAAGGTAAAATGATATGCTAAGAGATATGTTAATTATATAACTAAAAATATCTGGAGCGGCTATAATAATATCATAGTGGATCTCAGAGAATATAATATTACTTGGGATAAAGAGGATAATTTCAGAATGATAATAAGGATATTTATCAAGAGAACATAACAACCCTAAACATTTAAGCATCTATTAATAGAGGTACAAAATACACAAAGCAAAAATGGATAAAACTGCAAGAAGAAATAGTCAAGTCCACAGTTATAGTCAAGGATTTAACACTCTTCTCTCACTAACTGGCAAAACTAGTACACAGAAAATAAAGAAAGATATGGAAGATGTAAACAATAATATCAACTGAGCTGATCTAATTGACATTAGTAAAACACGCCACCCAGCAACATCACAATATACATTCTTTTCAAGTGCACAGAGAAAAAGTTACCAAAAAAGACCATTTTCTGGTCCATAAAAGTCATAATAAAGTTAAATGGATTTACAAAGTATATTCATTGACCATACTGAAATTAATCTAAAGTAATTTACAGCAGTATATCTGGAACAGTCCAGAAATATTTGAAACTAAATAACACATTTCTAAATAACCTTCGGTACAAAGAAGAAGTGAAAAGTCAGTCAGAAATTATTTCTGAATTCCATGAAGAACAAAACATGTCATATCAAAATTTGTGGAAAGCAGCTAAAGGTTTTGGAGGAAAATCTACAGCACTTAACTCCCACGTTAAAAACAAAAATAGGTCTCATATTAATTACCTTAAGCAACTATAAAAATTAAGGTAATTCAGTTTTTATAGTTGAAATCCAGTGACCCTTACTTCACACTATGAACACATACATAATTAACTCAAAGTGACTCAAGATTTAAATACAAGAGTCAAAGTATAAACCTTCTAGAAGACAACAGGAAAACATATTAGTGACCATGGGTTTGTCGAAGAACTCTTAAATTTGAAACAAGAAGCCCAAACTGTAAAATTAAATTATCACTAAATTAAACTTTAGTGATACTATAAACTTTTGCTATTTAAAAGGCGCTATTAAGAAAAGGTAAACCACAAACTGAAAGAAAGTAGTTACAAAACATATCTGACAAAAGCTTTGTATCAAGAATTTTCTTAGAACTCCATAATAAAGCAATTCAATCAAAAAATGGTCAAAATATTTGAATAGTCACTTGACCAAAGAGGATACATAGAAAGCAAATAAACACCTGAAAAGATAATTATAAAGAAAATTCAAATTAAAATAAGGAGAAACAATTATATACCCAACAGAATGTTTAAAATTTAAATAAGACTGAACATATACAATTTTATCAAAGATATAAAGTAAACACAACTGATATAGACTACTGAAGAAAAATGTTACAACTTTGGAGAACAGTTTGGTATTTTTAAAAGGTATTAGATATACACTGACCACAGACTCAGCTGTTCCAACCCTAGATACTGGGCAAAAGAAATGAAACTATGTGTCCACACAAAGACTTGTGCATGAATGTCCAGGAGAGCAGTATTTGTAACAACCAAAAACTGGAGACAACTAAAACATGTATCAGTGGGTGAATGGATAAACAAATTATACATCCATAAAATAGAACAGATTTCTATTCATTAAATAGGGGAATAAACTATTGACACACAGACAACATGAGTGAATCTTAATATTGTTATGCTACGTAAAAGCAGCATAAGAAAACATTTTGGGATAATAGATATGTATAATATCTTGATTGTGAAGATGGCTTCCTGGTGAACATATGTCTTTAAAATCAAACATGGAAGTCTGAATGTTAGCCCTACTCTTACAATGTAACCTTACAAAAGCTACTTACCTGTTTGAGTCTCATCTTCTATATTTGTATGTTATGTGAGAATAAGAACATATGTATCAAAGGCTTGTCTTATTAAAGATGATATCACATACAAGTAACCAGCACAGTACTTGTTAGTCGACTGTGACTCCGTGGACTTGTAGCCCACTAGACTTCACTGTCCATGGAATTCTTTAGGCAAGAATACTGGAGTGGGTAGCCATTCCCTTCTCCAGGGGATCTTCCCAACCCAGGGTTTGGGAAGTACTTGGTACCATATAAATGTTCACTCCCATATGTGTTTTTTTTTTTTTTCCTATTCATTTATACCATGTCTCCCCTTCTGTGGTGGCTCAGATGGTAAAGAATCTGCCTGCAATGCAGGAGACCCAGGTTCAAACCCTGGGTTGGGAAAAGGAAATGGCAACCCACTCCAGTATTCTTGAATGGAGAATTCCATGGACAGAGGAGCCTAGTGGTGGGCTACAGTCTGGGGGGTCACAAAAAATCGGACAGGATTGAGCAACTTTCACTTTTACTTTCCCCTTCTGTAAAACATATCTCCTTAGCACTACTATTTTTCTACCACAGGATGTCTGTCCTCTCCCTCTTGGAACAAAAGAGAAAATATGTTATTTCAGAACTTTTACTCTTTTTAAATTCATGTTATTCATTCTGAAGTGAAGTGAAGTCGCCCAGTCGTGTCCGACTCTTTGCAATCCTGTGGGCTGTAGCCCACCAGGCTCCTCCGTCCATGGGATTCACCAGGCAACAATACTGGAGCGGGTTGCCATTTCCTTCTCCAGGGGATCTTCCCGACCCAGGGATCGAAACCAAGTCTCCCACATTGCAGGCAGACGCTTTAACCTCTGAGCCACCAGGGAAGCCCTATGTTACTTTAATTTTGCCTTGGATTGTGAGCTGTTAATCAGGCTCTTCATTTATGGCCTACTTCATAGCTGCTGTCCCTGCAAGGTCCTTTCCTTGTATTTTTTATTTATTTTATCCCTTTATTTCCCATTTTATCCCTAAATCCAGTCCCATTTCCTCCTCCTAATTAGGCACTCTTTTAGCATTTAATATATGTCTTTGAATATGCATGTACATATATGGGGCTGCTGCTAAGTCACTTCAGCCGTGTCTGACTCTGTGCGACCCCATAGACGGCAGCCCACCAGGCTTCCCGTCCCTGGGATTCTCCAGGCAAGAACACTGGAGTGGGTTGCCATTTCCTTCTCCAATGCAGGAAAGTGAAAAGTGAAAGTGAAGTCGCTCAGTCGTGTCTGACTCTTTGCGACCCCATGGATTGTAGCCCACCAGGCTCCTCCGTCCATGGGGTTTTCCAGGCAAGAATACTGGAGTGGGGCGCCATTGCCTTCTCCAATGCAGGAAAGTGAAAAGTGAAAGTGAAGTCGCTCAGTCGTGTCTGACTCTTCGCGACCCCATGGACTGCAGCCCACCAGGCTCCTCCGTCCATGGGGTTTTCCAGGCAAGAGTACTGGAGTGGGGCGCCATTGCCTTCTCCATGTACGTATATATGTATGTGTATATGTAACATATATATGTGTATGTGCTTTAATACATATTTTAATGGCATTGTGCTATAACTTTTATTTTCCCCTTTATGCTGTATTGTAAGGATTTATCCTAGTTCTATACACATCCGTAAGTTGCTTCTAATCAACACCATTGTATTCCATACTATGTATTTATCAAAATTAACTCATGTACTCCCTTAGAGAAGGATACCTGGGAGACCACCTTCCTATTACTGCAAACAATATTGAAATAAGTATCTTTTTATGTTTCTGATACTGTTTTTTTTAAGTATTTATTTGGCTGCACTGGGTCTTAGTTGTGGCACTTGGAATCTAGTTCCCTGACCAGGGATTGAACCCAGGCCCCCTGCATTGGGAGGGCAGAGTCTCAGCCACTGGATCACCATGGAAGTCCCTGAAATAAATACCTTAACACTTGTCTCCTTGTGGACCTACAAAGGAAGTTCACTGAGTCACAGATGTGAAAGGTGGGACTGCTGGGCCATAGGACAAATAAATAATTTTACTACCTCAGTACTTTGAGATTGCTTTCCAAACTGGTTGAATTAACGATCTTACAAATTCTTACCAATATAATAAATAGATCTCATTTTTATTTTTATTTCTCAGGTATTAGTAAGTTTGAGCATCAGTTTCCATTCTTTTTAGCTGCTCAGCTTTTCTCTTTGTAGAGCACATTCTTATTCTTTATTCATTTTTATATTGAGCTTCTCATCTTTTATTTGTTGATTTGTAGTTCCTAGAGTGTTTCTATATTAATGTCATTAATTTTATGCATTGCTAAAAGCTATGCCGGTCTGTCACTGCCTATTAGCTTTGTTTAAGGTGTTGTTCACTGACTAGAAATTCTTCATTTTAACACAGCCACAGTCATCATTTCTTAACCTAATTAAAAATTTTTTCAGGGTTATGTTTAAAGAGAACAGCCCCTTACCTACATTTTGCTCTATTAGCTTTGCAGTTTTTCCTTTAAACCCTCTTTAATCTACCTAGAGACCAACTTTTTCAATGTATTATATAATGTATTCTAGAAATGTATAATGTGAATTGTATTACTGTAATATTATTGTATTGCATTGTATTATTATTGTAAAAGTGTAATGTATTATAGAAATTTGTCTTTTTCCATATCACCAATACCATCTGCTGAAGAGTTGATCTTTTCTCCATTATATAAAGTGATGTTTCTCTATCATATATCACTCACTTTTTTATATAAAAAGAATGCCTTTGGAAGAGTGATGACCCAGATGAGCTGGGCAAGAAAAATATTCCTCGCCATCCATCTTCGGGAGGATAATGGTGACTGCTCACTCTGGAGTCAACCTTCTGAAGCCACATGCAGAAGTAAACCCTGAACTCATGCAGTGGCTCCAAGTGGATTTTTAAAAAGCAAGAAGAAAGAAAGAAATAGTCTAATTAGGTCCAGTGCTTCAGATATTGTGAATTCCTGCAATTCCTTCAAGGCTTAGTAGCAGAACAGTGTGTCTCCAAGTCGTGTTGCATGTGATGTTTTTACTGTCATAACTATGCTATACATTGCATTATAATTATCCTTCTGTAGTAGCTATTTATACCTGTTACACAAAACTTTCCAAATTTCCCAAAGCTTTCTGAAATGTATGGGATGATTTAAGACACTTGACACAGTATAATATTTAACTGGTAAATTTTTTTGTAAGCAAGGAAAATCTTGCCCCAAATAGGTTTGATTAATGGCTTACTCCAGTATTCTATACATAGTAAGTCCTCAAAAAAAATGTCCTTGGCTGATTACCTGGCTGAGTGCCCACATATTTACTGGGTTGGAATTTATATTCAGAAGGAAATCTTCTTTCATGAAAATCATGATCTATCTTGCCTTTTGTTAGTAGGAAAAAAAACAGCAGAGACTTCAAGGACTATTATATTGCGTAAAATTTAATTCCATGCAGTTATTCATGGAATTCTTCCAAGGGACCATATAGCATTCTTATATGCTTAAATAAATATTTCTGCCTTTACCCTTGGATTTTGATAGAAATTATTTTGGGCTCTTATTCATTTACATTGCCCCATGATGCTAAACAAGTAGAAAATGAAATCAAGCAAGCCAGTATTTCCTTTAGAAACTGGTAGCAGGTAGTATTATGAGTTGGAGTCCTAAGGGTTGGTAATGGCCAGCACCAGTACTGACTTTGTTTTCCATGCCTATGGATGTACCTGAAATTTAAGAGCAGAAGATCAAACTCACTCACCTAAGAAGTGTTCATTACATCCAGAGATTTCTTGAGAGTGTCATGTCAGACTTGGTGAATCACTAAATCTACAGAATGGAGTTCGGAGTTTCTCTTTTTGTTTGGATCTTGGTGAAACACGTATAATAGCTCACCATTATGGAACAAAAATTGTTACTTATGATTTCCAATTCACACAGTTGATAGATTACATGATAACATTTCCTGGCAGATGATGATCTTCCATGTGTTCCACTGTGATGCTCCAGTAACGTTCTACTGTTCCAAAACAGATTATTTTTAACTTTCTAAAGTATAATAAGGGGGTTCGCTAGTGGCTCAGTGGTAGTGAACCTGCCTACCAATGCAGGAGAATAGTCAGAAATGACTTAGTGCCTGAACAATAACAACAAAAGTATAACAGAACATAAATTTTGATAATGTCATGTGAACTCCATCCTCCCACCCCATTTATTTCTCTACAACTCTGAGGACACTAGAGAAGTAAAGAGAGCTCCAGACAAGGGCAGGTAACTACAAGCTCTTGTGATTTCACAACTCAGACCAACTCAGGAATCAATAAAAACAACACACATGTTGTTTGAGACCTCAATTTTGGCTAATATAAATCTAGGTAGGATAGCTATAAAATGCCAACATGCTTTGAGGCTGGCAACACAAACGTTAACACAAATGTGAAACAAGAAACCAACCTTGGTTGTGTTCATGGCAAAAGATATACCATGTCTTCCACAACTTAAAAGTTTTTCTACTGACATTTTACTGGAACATGGGTATCTTTGGGACAATGCTCCTTACTTTCACACTATTTTGAGTATTTCCAAAATTCTTATCAGTAACACTGAAAATTCTATTTTGATATTCTAGACAAAACATCCAAGGTTAAAATAGGAAGTTACATGGGAAAAACATAAGTAAGCTCTAAATGTCCTAATCATAAGTGATTTTTACTAAAATAATTGACAAATTCTCCATGTCATATATTTAATGATTTATTTCAGTATATTGTTTTTACTCCTCAATCATGTATTTTCAGTGTCGTCAAAATACAAGGTTGAAGTTTCTACCCAGCAGAAAACATTTTGAGGGAAACATTTTACTAAACTATAAAATGCTAGAGTGTTCTGATTTATTTTTCATAATCACTGCTAATAACATGATAGAGACATTATCAATCCTGCTAGCAGATTTTTAAAAAACTAATTAAACCCATTAGAAGCAGTAGAAAACAGTCATTTATTCATTGCTACAAAAAGATACATGAATTAGACTCTATGCAACTAAAAGCGCAGTTCTTTTAGAAAATATTTATATATAAACTTTTAAACCAATTTATGGAGGTAATAGGTTTCATTTGCTATAGAAGAAGAAATGAGAACATGAATCAAGAAAAGTATCACAAAAGTCAACTACAATCAAACTAAAAATTAAAGATTAGTTTTGCAAAATAAGTGGTTGACAGCAGAGTGCTCTTACAAGTGAATGTTGAATAAAACAATAATCTGGCTAAGAATTTAGAATTATATTCATAATGAACTTGCCGTGCTGTCTACTCTGCTCTGCTCCTATTTCTGCTCTTCTCACACTGGTACAAAAATGAGCAGGAAAGTGTGCATGTTATCACTTATTTAAGTCAAATAACTTATTCAATAGCTGCAGGGATGAACCACATCAACATGTATAACATCATAACCTAAGGAAGTGTTTTGAAAATGCTAGCATTCAATGGTGTTTAAATGATAAGTCTTAGTTCTCATGTAAACGTACACATTTCCTCGCTGAGAATTAAGTTTCTCTGGGCTTTAGTTTTTACGACTTTTCCCGTGAAATCAATCAGCTTGGTATTATTCTCATTTCACAGATGTAGGTCCAACCCACCACCCCCATGGGCTATATATCCCACCATCATGTGGAAGTTTGCGGGGCAAAGACCATGATTTACCCTCAAATAACTTCAACTGGAATCGAGGGGACTGCTTTCTCTCCTATCAAGTTTCCTCTACCTAGATTCTTCATGTGGTGAAGCCTTCCTCCTTTACTAGGTTTAATTCAGAAACCACCTCTTCTCTGAAATAGATTTCATTGAAATCAACTGAATCATTCTTGTTTCATTCCTCACAGTACTGTCTCCTCAAAGCTTTCGTGAACATTGAGCACAATGTGTTTGCAAAACACACAGCAATGTGTTTATGAAACACACATCTCTTCCTTCCTGCAGGCCTTAAGTCATTCTTATATCTCTCACAGAGCCTGGGAAAGGGTCAGCATGAAGCAGCTGTTCCCCACAGACAAGACAACAGGTATGAAAAATAGTAACTGCCCTTAAAGTAGTAAATATAGGTATGCTAAAGAGTGGTTTTTAAATGTAAAAAAGAAAAAGAACTAGCCTAAATCCAACCACTACATCAGCGTGGCTCAAGACACAAGTGAATGTAATTAGAAGCATAAGGAGTTCATTCCTGAATAACGAAAGGCTTTTTGTTTAAGTAAACAATTTTCTTATATGTACTTTTTAAGTTAGGAAGAAAGGCGGGAATGATTTTATGGATAACAGAGGTTCCTGCCAGAAAAAGAATTCCAGTGGATATTTGGCAACTCAGCTGTTCTCTCAAAAAAGAGTCTTCAAGACAGCCTACCTTTTATTATGTCTGGTGAGGGTGAAAATGGTAAATATCAACAAATAAATATTCTTAGAGTCCCTACCTCACACCAAATACTTGCCAAAAGATTTCATAGATTATCACATTTTCCTAATATGAGTTAGATATCAAGATGCCCATTTTACAGGAAGAGAAGCTGAAGATTAGAACAATTAAATGAGTTGCTAAGGTTGCAAAGGTAGTATGGAGCATGGAGCCAACCACATTTTGGGACTCTTCCTAAAAACACTACAACCATCTCTCTGGTGTTTGGGAATATTGTTACTCACCAACTGCATTATGTGAGCATGATGCCCATTTAAAGGCATTTGGTTCAGGCTGTTTCACATTTGCTAAACTGTAACTTGAGGATGCCTTTCACGTGAAGCTGGAGAATCTGTCTATACTCTTTGGGCATCTCATGGAAACCGCGTTTAGGTAACTTATTGTCGTAGTAGTGATGGCTGACAGGCATGTTCTCTCCAGTTCTAGAGAAGGGCCAGAATCCATACAGCTTCACGTTCTCACACAGCTCGACTGCCACACTTGTGATCATCAAGCCGGAGGACAGGCGATACTCGGTCACACCTTTAGTCCTCCAGAAGAGTGCAAGGTTTTTCAGGTACTTGGGATGGAAAAATAAAACCTTTTGTCTTGCTTTAGATTCCTTCAGTGTGTAGTACACTTTAAAAGAGGCCGCGGTATTGGCCCTGAAGGAAAATGCAGGCAGAAGGACAAAAGCATCTCCATAGGCTGCAACGTCCTCCAGAAATATTGCTTTCTTTTCCTTTAAGTTCCCGTATCTGCCAAATTTTTAAAACATTGTGATTTTAACAGCAATCATCAAAGGAACAGTTTGGGTAACATGAAGCTGAATTCACCACTGACCATAAAACAGAACCAGTTATGTCACTGTATATAAAAGAGACAAACTGAAGATTCAGAGAAATTCAGGTTAAGTCAGCATCTTGTATAATAAATATCAAGGGTTAGGTCTTCATTTCTTTCTTGGCATATCTATTCTTTCATGTCTACCTTCTTACAGAGCAATATCCTTGCTGGACATACATTTTTAAAAATTATTTTATCTTCAAACTCAGTAATTTTATCCTGAGGTTGCTTTTTAATGCTGAAACACCTCCAAATGTATCATACTGATACATTTTATCAAACACAGCACACTCTTAAAATATCTATACATTTTAAAAAATTCATTGAGCTGTGTGCAAGTATACATATTATTATAAAATAACAATTTCCTTTAAAACAGCAGTCCCCAACCTTTTTGGCACCAGGGACTGGTTTCATAGAAGATAATTTTTCCATGAACTGGGGGTTGGGGGTGGTTTGGGGATGATTCGAGTGCAGTATCTTTATCGTGTACTTTATTTCTATTATTATTATAGGAGTTCCACCTCAGATCATTAGGCATTAGATCCCAGAGGCTGGGGATCTCTGCTTTAGAAAACCTAAAATATCTATACACACACACACACACACACACACACACACACATTTTAAATTTCCTCCATGGACTGTGATAGCTCTATGTGTTTAATTTAAATAATGCCTCAGTAAATACATTGGTATACCTAAGTTCATGTGTTTAAAAAATAAACTCTGGGGAGACGGGTACAATATGTTATATTCTCTTAAGTCATACTAGAACTATTTGGGGGATATATTCTACTAACAACAATAACTAATCACTTTGGATGAAAACAATTGAATTAAACTAAGTATGGGATTTGGGGGCTTCCCTGGTGGCTCAGACAGTAAAGAATCTGCCTGCAATGTAGGAGACCTGGGTTTGACTCCTGGATCAGAAACATCCCCTGAAGAAGGGAATGGCTACCCACTATAGTGTTCTTGCCTGGAGAATGCCATGGACAGGGGAGCATGGNTTAATTCAGAAACCACCTCTTCTCTGAAATAGATTTCATTGAAATCAACTGAATCATTCTTGTTTCATTCCTCACAGTACTGTCTCCTCAAAGCTTTCGTGAACATTGAGCACAATGTGTTTGCAAAACACACAGCAATGTGTTTATGAAACACACATCTCTTCCTTCCTGCAGGCCTTAAGTCATTCTTATATCTCTCACAGAGCCTGGGAAAGGGTCAGCATGAAGCAGCTGTTCCCCACAGACAAGACAACAGGTATGAAAAATAGTAACTGCCCTTAAAGTAGTAAATATAGGTATGCTAAAGAGTGGTTTTTAAATGTAAAAAAGAAAAAGAACTAGCCTAAATCCAACCACTACATCAGCGTGGCTCAAGACACAAGTGAATGTAATTAGAAGCATAAGGAGTTCATTCCTGAATAACGAAAGGCTTTTTGTTTAAGTAAACAATTTTCTTATATGTACTTTTTAAGTTAGGAAGAAAGGCGGGAATGATTTTATGGATAACAGAGGTTCCTGCCAGAAAAAGAATTCCAGTGGATATTTGGCAACTCAGCTGTTCTCTCAAAAAAGAGTCTTCAAGACAGCCTACCTTTTATTATGTCTGGTGAGGGTGAAAATGGTAAATATCAACAAATAAATATTCTTAGAGTCCCTACCTCACACCAAATACTTGCCAAAAGATTTCATAGATTATCACATTTTCCTAATATGAGTTAGATATCAAGATGCCCATTTTACAGGAAGAGAAGCTGAAGATTAGAACAATTAAATGAGTTGCTAAGGTTGCAAAGGTAGTATGGAGCATGGAGCCAACCACATTTTGGGACTCTTCCTAAAAACACTACAACCATCTCTCTGGTGTTTGGGAATATTGTTACTCACCAACTGCATTATGTGAGCATGATGCCCATTTAAAGGCATTTGGTTCAGGCTGTTTCACATTTGCTAAACTGTAACTTGAGGATGCCTTTCACGTGAAGCTGGAGAATCTGTCTATACTCTTTGGGCATCTCATGGAAACCGCGTTTAGGTAACTTATTGTCGTAGTAGTGATGGCTGACAGGCATGTTCTCTCCAGTTCTAGAGAAGGGCCAGAATCCATACAGCTTCACGTTCTCACACAGCTCGACTGCCACACTTGTGATCATCAAGCCGGAGGACAGGCGATACTCGGTCACACCTTTAGTCCTCCAGAAGAGTGCAAGGTTTTTCAGGTACTTGGGATGGAAAAATAAAACCTTTTGTCTTGCTTTAGATTCCTTCAGTGTGTAGTACACTTTAAAAGAGGCCGCGGTATTGGCCCTGAAGGAAAATGCAGGCAGAAGGACAAAAGCATCTCCATAGGCTGCAACGTCCTCCAGAAATATTGCTTTCTTTTCCTTTAAGTTCCCGTATCTGCCAAATTTTTAAAACATTGTGATTTTAACAGCAATCATCAAAGGAACAGTTTGGGTAACATGAAGCTGAATTCACCACTGACCATAAAACAGAACCAGTTATGTCACTGTATATAAAAGAGACAAACTGAAGATTCAGAGAAATTCAGGTTAAGTCAGCATCTTGTATAATAAATATCAAGGGTTAGGTCTTCATTTCTTTCTTGGCATATCTATTCTTTCATGTCTACCTTCTTACAGAGCAATATCCTTGCTGGACATACATTTTTAAAAATTATTTTATCTTCAAACTCAGTAATTTTATCCTGAGGTTGCTTTTTAATGCTGAAACACCTCCAAATGTATCATACTGATACATTTTATCAAACACAGCACACTCTTAAAATATCTATACATTTTAAAAAATTCATTGAGCTGTGTGCAAGTATACATATTATTATAAAATAACAATTTCCTTTAAAACAGCAGTCCCCAACCTTTTTGGCACCAGGGACTGGTTTCATAGAAGATAATTTTTCCATGAACTGGGGGTTGGGGGTGGTTTGGGGATGATTCGAGTGCAGTATCTTTATCGTGTACTTTATTTCTATTATTATTATAGGAGTTCCACCTCAGATCATTAGGCATTAGATCCCAGAGGCTGGGGATCTCTGCTTTAGAAAACCTAAAATATCTATACACACACACACACACACACACACACACACACATTTTAAATTTCCTCCATGGACTGTGATAGCTCTATGTGTTTAATTTAAATAATGCCTCAGTAAATACATTGGTATACCTAAGTTCATGTGTTTAAAAAATAAACTCTGGGGAGACGGGTACAATATGTTATATTCTCTTAAGTCATACTAGAACTATTTGGGGGATATATTCTACTAACAACAATAACTAATCACTTTGGATGAAAACAATTGAATTAAACTAAGTATGGGATTTGGGGGCTTCCCTGGTGGCTCAGACAGTAAAGAATCTGCCTGCAATGTAGGAGACCTGGGTTTGACTCCTGGATCAGAAACATCCCCTGAAGAAGGGAATGGCTACCCACTATAGTGTTCTTGCCTGGAGAATGCCATGGACAGGGGAGCATGGCAAGCTACAGTCACGGGGTCGCAAAGAGTCAGACACGACCGAGAAAATAACACTTTCACTTTTAATGGGATTTTTACTAAATAGCTAATATTTCATAGTAGTGACATTGTGAAAAATAAAATACGGGAACTATTTTTTAGTACTAAGCTGCCCAAAGTACCCTGACAATTTTGTCAAGTTCTCCTAAGGCTTACTCTCTGAAGCTTCTAAGTAGACTAAGTTTTTTCAAGAAAGTTTTATCAAGGCAAAATAGTAACATTAAAATTCTGAAAGGAAATAATTTTTAAAAAACTTCAGTACTGGTGAAAAACATGGAGAGATAAGTAAGTTCTAATTTGATTAGCAACCCTTGACTTATGACATTAGAAGTACAACTGGACATACCTCTTAGGAGCCCAACCTAAATTACTAATATATTCTTATGTATTTGCCTTACAAAGCCACTCCAGTCAGTCTCAGCAGCAAGATTAGGGCTCAGACTAAGAAACAGGTTAAAAAAAAAAAAAGTGGTATTGAACAGTTATGTAACTTGGAGGGACTTACCTTAGCTTTATGATACTGGGATTTAGAGTCACCAGGTTGGTTTTAGTGCCAACATCATTGGTAACATTTCCTGTGGTTGGGGGGAGATTACACCTGAAATTTGGAAGAAAAAATATTTTCAAAATATAACTTTCAAAAAAAAGTACATCCACACATATGCATGTGACCATTCTCATTTTATTGGAGGAAATTAGTGCTGTAAATAGAGTCTCAGAATTCATCTGATTTCCATCGAAATATTTAATAAGTACAGAATTCAGACACAGGCTCAATTCCTGGGTTGGGAAGACCCCTTGGAGAAGGAAATGGCAACCTACTCCAATATTCTTGCTGGAAAATCCTATCGCCTGGCAGGCTATAGACTGCTGCTGCTAAGTCGCTTCAGTTGTGTCCGACTCTGTGTGATCCCATAGACAGCAGCCCACTAGGCTCCCCCGTCCCTGGGATTCTCCAGGCAAGAAAACTGGAGTGGGTTGCCATTTCCTTCTCCATGCACGAAAGTGAAAAGTGAAAGTGAAGTCGCTCAGTTGTGTCCGATTCTGTGCGACCCCATGGACTGCAGCCCACCAGGCTCCTCCGCCCATGGGATTTTCCAGGCAAGAGTGCTGGAGTGGGTTTCACCTATGGGGTTGCAAAAGAGTCGGAGATGACTTAGCAACTACACAACAACAGCAACAAACTCTTAGTTGGCATTTAAATACTGGATAAAACACAAGAATCTGATAAATGCTTTCAGTGACAAAACTAGAAGTGACAATCACACCTTGCCTAGCTTTTGAAGAGTTCACAATCCTTTTACTTAAATTATTTATATTAATTAGATTCCCATGGTGGTCAGTTCAGTTCAGTTACTCAATCATGTCCGACTCTGTGACCCCATGGACCACAGCATGCCAGGCTTCCCTGAGCATCACCAACTCCTGGAGCTTGCTCAAACTCTTGTCCATCGAGTCGGTGATGCCATCCAACCATCTCATCTTCTGTTATCCGCTTCTCCTGCTTTCAATCTTCCCCAGCATCAGAGTCTTTTCCAATGAGTCAGTTCTTTGCATCAGGTGGCTGTTAGGACCTAACATACACCATGACAGGCTTTTAGGCCTGAGTCCCATTTATCAAGAAGATGAGTCACTACCTAGGAGGAACTGAGATCATCTTCCGTGGGTGCCAGGACTTGAACAATTAGCATGTTCCCTGTAGCCTGGTTTGAGCCTATCAGGGCTTAATGGACATCCCCCAAGAAAGCCCACACATGTGTGAAAATTTAGCCAATTAGTAGATGCCCAGAAACCCTTGCAACCAATCCGCCTTTGCCAACTCCCTGTCTTTGTTCTAAAACTTATAAATACTGTTGTAATTCAGGGCTTGGGGCTCTTGCTTGAGTCCACCGCACTGGATGCGGTTTGAGCCCTAGCTCGAGCTAGCAATAAACTCCTTTTTGCTTTTGCATTGCTGTGGACATCTTATTCTCTCAGTTTTGGGGACTCGGACTTTGGGCACAACAGTGGCCAAAGTATTGGGGCTTCAGCTTCAGCGTCAGTCCTTCCAATGAATATTCAGGACTGATTTCCTTTAGGTTTGACTGGTTTGATCTCCTTGAGGCTCAAGAGACTCTCAAAAGTCTTCTCCAACACCACAGTTCAAAAGCATCAATTCTTCAGTACTCAGCTTTCTTTATGGTCCAGATCGCAAATCCATACATGACTACTAAAAAAACCGTAACTTTGACTAGATGGACTTCTGTTGGCAAAGTAATGTCTCTGCTTTTTAATATGCTATCTAGGTTGGTCATAGCTTTTCTTCCAAGGAGTAAGACTCTTTTAATTTCATGGCTGCAGTCACCATCTGCAGTGATTTTGGAGCCCAAGAAAATAAAGTCTCTCACTGTCTCCACTGATACCCAGCTATTTGCCATGAAGTGATGGAACTGGATGCCATGATCTTAGTTTTTTTGAATGTTGAATTTTAAGCCAGCTTTTTCACTCTCCTATTTCACTTTCATTAAGAGACTCCTCAATTCCTCTTCACTTTCTGCCATCGGTGAGGTGGCATCTGCATATCTAAAGTTGTTGACATTTCCCTCTGCAATCTTGAGTCCAGCTTTTGCTTCATTCAGCCTGGCATTGTGCACGATGTACTCTGCACATAAGTGAAATAAACAGGTTGATGATATATAGCCTTTAGGTACTCCTTTCCCAATTTGGAACCAGTTTGTTGTTCCACATCTGTTTCTAACTATTGCTTCTTGACCTGTATACAGATTTCTCAGGAGGCAGGTAAGGTGGTCTGGTATCCCCACATCTTTAAGAATTTTTCAGTTTGTTGTGATTCACAAAATTAAAGGCTTTTGTGTAGTCAATAAAGCACAAGTAGATGTTTTTGTGGAACTCTCTTGCTTTTTCAATAGCCCAACGGAAGTTGGCAATTTAATCTCTGGTTCCTCTGCCTTTTCTAAACCCAGCTTGAACATCTGGAAGTTCTCAGTTCATGTACTGTTGAAGGCCTGCTTGGAAAATTTTGAGCATTACTTTGCTAGCATGTGAGATGAGTGCAGTTGACTGTGCAGTCATTTGAATATTCTTTGGCATTGCCTTTCTTTGGGATTGGAATGAAAACTGACCTTTCCCAGTCCTGTGGCCACTGCTGAGTTTTCCAAATTTGCTGGCACATTGAGTACAGCACTTTCACAGCATCATCTTTTAGGATTTGATCTAGCTCAGCTGGAACTCCATCACCTCCACTTGCTTTGTTCATAGTCGTGTCTCCTAAGGCCCACTTGACTTCGGACTCCAGGATATCTGGTTCTAGGTAAGTGATCACACCATTGGGGTTACCTGGGTCGTTAAGATCTCTTTAGTATAGTTCTTCTGTGTATTCTTGCCACCTTTTCTTAATATCTTTGGCTTCTTTTAGGAATCATTGTCAATTTACAAATTTTTAAAAATTGAGGCATTGTCATTATGGTTATAATGTCTGCCAGAAGCAAAGCGTCTATAAAAAATTTTAAATTTCCTGATTCCCATATGGATAATTTTTCCACCAAATTAAGCTGTTAATAAATAAAGCTCTAATGTTCTTATAATGATGCTTTCATATGGATGTTCTCATCCTCTTTTGAGTACTAATTGGTTTTTAAATTGGAAAACAAATTAAGAATTGTAATTTTGAGTAAGCATATTCTTGTTACAAAAAAAGGGAAAGTTGGTTACAACTCCCTAAGTATCATTTACAGAATTTCAAGTAGACCATTTCTTTAAAGCTATACATACAAAGGGAACATCTCTGAGGAAAGCTGTTTAAACTTGACTGTGTTCTGTAATGCTCCTGAGATTAAAATAATCTATTTCATCCTCTGTGAAATATATGAATAAATGAAACATGTATTCACTGATAAAAAAAGATATATCCTAAAACAAAGATGGCATTTTTGAAAAAACAAATATTAATCATAGATAACAGGCCACAGAAATATCTTCATTAGTGGACTTCCCATAACAAATCTACTTTTCAGAACATAACTACTTCATATCCTTTTGAAGACTCAACAATGATTTCTAATATTATATCACTGGAGACCCATAGGGGAAATATTGTATATTGCATATATAAATACAGTGAAGCCAGTCAACACCTATTCTTGCTCCTTACACTTTTAATTGACAGCTCCCAATCTTCCTAAATGAAAAGTAATCACAAGCAATTTACAGATGGTTTTATAAACTGTAAAACATGTATCGCCAAAATCTATATAGGCTTAAACATTAAATAAATTTTAATGATATCAACTATGTATAGCCCCCATTTGACCTTTCTGTTTGGAAGGCTAACTTCAGAAGTATTAAAGTTAGTATTAATATTCAGAAAAAAGTTTTTTTAAGTATTTCTATTCAGAAAAATACCTGGTATCAGCAAATGCAGAATCTAGAATATATACATTTATTTCAGAGTTATAAATTAAGTAGCTGTTGAGCTGTTGTTTTTTTCTGCTTGTTAAACCTAAACTTGTATTTCTAATACCTGCTATAAAGTAAAACGGATATTTAGGCATAATATTCACCCCAGATGTTTTGGGAATTTTCAGTCTATAAAAAGTCTATTATGAGAAGAATTATTTATTTTCCCCCTGGCTTTTCCATAGTGAGTACTTTAACAAAATGGCTAAATCATGCAGGTATTCGCCATTTCCAAATACATCATGAGGAATACAATAACTGTTGGACTGCCAGGTCTGTTGTTCTGCCATTACTTTCAGCATAAAATTCTAAATGAAATTAAAGTGAGGGGGAGCTTCTGATTCAAAATTGTGTTTCCTTTTCATGTGCTAATAAAAAGAGCAGCATTAAATCAATAAAGATCAAAGGATCTTCCTCTGATGCATGCAATCAGCGCTCATGAAATAGGAAGAAACAGATTTCAACCTTATGAAAAGGTACATTTCAATAGAAATCCATCCTCACAAGGATGAATCATCTTTCCATCATGTTCTGAAAGTGGAGATGCTCGCTGGTTTGTCTTATTAGTTCAGAAACACATAGAAACCACTTTTGCTTCTGTTTTTGGCAAGCTAGCTTGTACTGAGATATAAACATTTTAAAAGATCAGAATTTTACAAGCCACATTTTTCCCCCTTAAATTTCAGGCCAGAAACCTAAATAAACAATGATGTTGTATGGCTATTCAAAATCAAAGTCAGCATTTTCTCAAGTATTACCTGAAAACAAAGTTTTCTTGAAAAGCTGTTTAAGAAAAAAAAAAAGTTATCCTTGATACACTGAAGTCTCTGACAAGTCCGTCAGTGAAGATCCTCTTTCACCATGATTTCATACAGGGTTTCTGGAAAGTTTAGTAAGCATAGCACAGTTTTATCCTTCTGGTATCAACATTCAAAGGAACACATGATCCATTTAACACTTCAGAAAACAAACCAGATAAATTGTAGGCTTAAGCAATAAATTTCAAAGGTCAAAATTTAAACAGAGTATCTTTATATTATTCCTTTAAAATATTCAACTGATCTTGGATTAAAAAAAAAGAAACAAACAGTTTGACAGTACTTACCTAAAAACGAAGTCAGATTTATCGATTTCAGCTCCACAGAGAGACTGATTTAGAATTCCTCCGTTTCCAACCACAGCACACTGATTAAAAGAGTATCCCATAAAAGGCTGAAACTATCAACAGAAAGGGAAAAGTTGCCATAAATATCTTTAGTTTTAGAACCATAAACATCGTCAGCTTAATTCAAGTAGCTAAAGCTTTACATATACTAAGGAAAGAAAAAGAACAAGAAGCAATACCATAGCATGTTAATCAACTTCTGACTAATTATAAGATATCCTGTGGGACTTCCCTGGTGGTCTAGTGGTTAAGAAACTGGCTGCCAATGCAGGGGATACAGCTTTGATCCCTGACCTGGGGAAATTCCGCTTGTCGTGGAGCAACTAAGCCTGTGCACTGCAACTACCGAAGCCTCACCCTCTGGAGCCTGTGAGCTGTAACTACTGAAGCCTGTGTGCCCGGAGCCTGTGCTGCACAAGACAAGCCACCGCAATGGGAAGCCCATGCGTCACAACTAGAGAGTCGCCCCCGCCTGCCGAAACTAGAGGAAGCCAGGGTGAAACAATGAAGATACACAGCACAGCCAAAAATAAAGAAAGAAATAAAATAAAATTAAAAAAAAAGAAATCCCATAAACCTAAGTTTCATCTTTCTTGAGAGGAATATATAGCATATCATATACAATTTAATGTAAAAATACTAAATATAATACATTTGCTTTTTTAAAATGTTATATATAAAATATTATTAAAACTTATTTTATTTATTTATTTTAATTGGAGGTTAATTGCTTTACAATATTGTATTGGTTTTGCCACACATCAACACAAATCCGCCACAGGTGTACACATGTTCCCCATCCTGAACCCCCCTCCCACCTCCCTCCCCATCCCATCCCTCTGGGTCATCCCAGGGCACCAGCCCCAAGCAACCTGTATCATGCATCGAACCTGGACTGGCGATTCATTTCTTATATGATATTATACATATTTCAATGCCATTCTCCCAAATCAACCCACCCTCTCCCTCTCCCACAGAGTCCAAAAGATTATTCTATACATTTGTGTCTCTTATGCTGTCTCACATACAGGGTTATCATTATCATCTTTCTAAATTCCATATATATGTGTTAGTATACTGTATTGGTGTTTTTCTTTCTGGCTTACTTCACTCTGTGTAATAGGCTCCAGCTCCATCCACCTCATTAGAACTGATTCAAATGCATTCTTTTTAATGGCTGAGTGAGTGAACTCCAGGAGTTGGTGATGGACAAGGAGGCCTGGTGTGCTGTGATTCATGGGGTCACAAAGAGTCGGACACGACTGAGCGACTGAACTGAACTGAACTGAATACTCGATTGTGTGTATGTACCACAGCTTTCTTATCCATTCATCTGCTGATGGACATCTAGGTTGCTTCCATGGCCTGGCTATTATAAACAATGCTGCGATGAACATTGGGGTACACGTGTCTCTTTCAATTCTGGTTTCCTCGATGTGTATAACCAGCAGTGTGATTGCTGGGTCATAAGGCAGCTCTATTTCCAGCTTTTTAAGGAATCTCCACACTGTTCTCCATAGTGGCTGTACTAGTTTGCATTCCCACCAACAGTGTAAGAGGGTTCCCTTTTCTCCACACCCTCTCCAGCATTTATTGCTTGTAGACTTTTGTATAGCAGCCATTCTGACTGGCGTGAAATGGTACCTCATTGTGGTTTTGATTTGCATTTCTCTGATAATGAATGATGTTGAGCATCTTTTCATGTGTTTGTTAGCCATCCGTATGTCTTCTTTGGAGAAATGTCTGTTTAGTTCTTTGGCCCATTTTTTGACTGGGTCGTTTACTTTTCTGGAATTGAGCTTCAGGAGTTGCTTGTATATTTTTGAGATTAGTCCTTTGTCAGTTGCTTAATTTGCTATTATTTTCTCCCATTCTGAAGGCTGTCTTTTCACCTTGCTTATAGTTTCCTTTGTTTTGCAGAAGCTTTTAGTTTTAATTAGGTCCCATTTGTTTATTTTTGCTTTTATTTCCAATATTCTGGGAGGTGGGTCATAGAGGATCCTGCTATGATTTATGTCAGAGAGGTGTTTTGCCTATGTTCTCCTCTAGGAGTTTTATAGTTTCTGGTCTTACGTTTAGATCTTTAATCCATTTTGAGTTTATTTTTGTGTATGGTCTTAGAAAGTGTTCTAGTTTCATTCTTTTACAAGAATGAAAAAAAGAAATCCCGTAAACCTAAGTTTCATCTTTCTTGAGAGGAATACATAGCATGTCATATACAATTTAATGTAAAAATACTAAATATAATACATTTGCTTTTAAAATGTACTTTAATGTTTTTTACATCCCATAACTAAGTAAATAAATTGAGGATGACAAAATTTCACATGAGTCTTTCCGACAAACAGGACCATTTTCAGCCAAAAATAAAGCAATTATAAAGTTGCATTAAATTCTCTATTCTTGGTCATAAAATTAACAGTTAATTTAGCAAAAGTTCTCTGTGCTTCTTAAATAGTGAGATCTTCAGGCTCAGTGATGACAGGAAATTTACGCCTGCTGTCTCCATAAATGATCAGCCACGGTGCTTTGAGGAAGCCTAGTCACTTTGTGCTTTATTTCAAATTCATTTCCAAGACCAGATTCATTTTTGTTTCCTCCAAGGATCCAACTAGCCAGCCCCCAAAGACAGTTCACTATGACCAAATCCTTCACAGTCTGAAAATAAGTGGTCAATTGGACAGTGTTGTTGGCCTTTGCTGGTCACTTTTCTGGAAGTCATGCTGTGACCTTAATCAGCAGCAAGGATGTCAGCACAGACTTCCACAATACAAGGTCCCGATTCACCTGTTTTGTCTCTAGAATGTGAATGTAGGTACTTAAGGGGCAGGGAGTATGTTTATAACTTTTTAACGCCCCCCCCTCAATCTTTCACTGCACTTGCCCAGGGGAACATCACTTCTCAATGAATGACTGCTGGCCCAGTGGCCACCTGGCTATAACCCCCAATGTTATGTTGGAACCCAGCTGTCCCAGCTTATGGGAAACAGCTGGTAAATATTCAGGAATTTTGTCAGCTGGTTGTTAAACCAGTGGTAAATTATAATCACCACAATGGGGGTATTTACACTGCTGCTGTCAGGGAATCCTCCTGTCTGGTGTACAAGCACACCCCAGGACCAGTGTGTTTCTGAGCTGCCCTACAGACAGACCCTGAGTCACCTGACTGCCCTGTGGTCCTGATGCTGAATTGGGAGATGCCAAACAAGTGAGAACTATGTTTCAGCACATCTGGATTATCCCTAAAAATGAAAAATCATATTGTACTTCTTATGTGAAAAGCACTTTTCTGAGTTGTAACTTAACATAGAATCCATACAACAGCCTTGCGAGCATTTTACAGACAAGATGGAGGCACGAGTTTAAGTAATGGCTAGAGAGCAGCAGAGCTGGGATTCAAACCCAAGCAGTCTGTTTCATAGTCCACTGTCATCTTTCAGATGCTCTCATTCAAGGGATAAAGGTTAACTTGAGCATGTGCCTTGGGACTTCCCTGACGGTTCGGTGGTTAAGAACCCACACTTTCATTGCAGGGGGCATGGGTTCAGTCCCTGGTTGGGGAACTAAGATTCCACATGCTGCTTCACATGGTCAAACAATTAATTAAAATAAATTAAAAAAAATGATGTGCCTATTTCCCTGTGTGGCTTTGATGCCCAGCAGAATGCCTGGCTCTTTAATGAATGGTTCTCACATACCTCTGATTATTGCGAGTCACTGAACTTCTATTAACAGCTGTTTTTAGACAGTGTTTACTAAACAATACCACAGTAAATTCTGAACTTTACAGATAGGGTGGAATGTAAATAGGCTCTTTATGGTACAACAGAAGAGATTACTGACAGGAACCTATCTCCAGTTAAGGACTTAATATAATTAATATTTTTTTCTGGTTTCTTGGTCAACTAGGAAGAAAAAAAAATCCATGTTTTGAGATCTCATGTTCAGTAAGAGATTAAATAAATGAAAATTTCAATGTTCCTTAAACCTCCTAATAAAATGCATCTTTGGGCAACTCAACAGTCTGCTTGTTGCTCATTCCAATTGTCAACCAACTTTGGGTACTTCCCTGGTTGCCCAGTGGTTACTTCCACTGCAGAGGGGCATGGGTTTGATCCCTGGTCAGGGAACTGAGATCCTGCATGCCTTCGCAGTGTGACCAAAAGTAAGTAAAATAAAATCAAATGGAGGAAAAAACAACAACAAAAAAAGAAAACCAACTTTGTTGTTTCTTTTCAAGCTACTTGGCAGAGTTTTTGGAGAAAGTGACTTTACAACATTTCATCAAAAGCATCTAACGCTGCGATTTGCTCACTGTGTGCCTGACAGAACATAGCAGGGTGGGAGTGCAGAAAGCAACATTGGATGCTGTGTCCATGGACGGGATGTTGAAGAAACACAGAAAAGTGAGTTCACTTTGCAGCTGTTACTGTATTAACTTCAGAATTTCCTCCCCTCAGTTTTAAAAAGTCAGCATCAATTTGGAAAATGGATGCTGTTGTTGATCTCATCCAGAATTATCAAGCTTATGTTAAGTTATTCTTTTCAAGGTGCCAATTAGAAGCAAAAAATACCTGCTGTTCCTCTGTTCTGGCCAGCCTAAAGCAAGGAAAACACTAGAAAAAATGGCATGGGTGAAAGAGTTGCTCTCTGTGGACCTCCCCAAGGCCTTCTCTGATAAGGGATATAAATATTCTTTGAAAGTGAAAGTGTCAGTCACTCAGTCATGTCTGACTCTTTGTGACCCCAAAGACTGTAACCCTCCAAGCTCCTCTGTCCATGAAATTCTCCAGGCAAGAATACTCCAGGGGATCTTCCTGACCCAGGGATCAAATCTGGGTCTTCTGTATTACAGGCAGATTCTTGACCACTGAGCCATCTTTAGTTGCTATCATTTTAGCTATTGGTAATTTCAGTGAATCATGAGGGGATTTTCAGAATGCTGTATGAGTTGGTCCCCATTCCCTTCCAGAAAATGTGCAATATTTTTTCTCTAACATTTTATATTGATTTTATTCATTCCCAGAAACTTATACTTCCCTTTAATTGTAATCTTTTTTGAAAAAAACTGGAACAACTTACATAACAATAAAACAATCAAAAGAAGTCAAATGTCCCACATAATGGAATTAATTGTAAGAACTGAATAGTCTACAGTTGATAAACTGCATATATAAAGTGATCCCATTTTGACCACTGACGTGGCCTAACTGCTTTTCATCAAATCATAAAAAGATGTCTGAAAGCACAGTCTATTAGCAGTGGGATATTCTTCATGAGAAAAATTTCTCCCAAGTTTGGATTTATAGTGTAATGATAATGTATCATTACTTAGTTTAATAAATGAAAATACAATGAATGCATCTATGCACTGGGAAACGTTCTAGGAACTTGGGATACATCAGTGAACACACTAGATAAAAATGCCTGACTAAGAAAAAAAGGATAAAAATTATCTTTTCTACTATTGATTTCATTGTTATATTTTTCATTCTTATCTGTCCTTCCTTCATATCTAACTGTATCACTTTCACCATTTGTTTTTATCATCATCTTTGTCAGTTTGAGTTTCTTAATGATATATGTTTTAAATCTTTCTCAGATTGCTTCCCACAAAATAAATTCATCTAAAATTTTAAATTAAAAAAAAAATCCCTGTCTAGTGGAAGCAATGTTTACTAACCAGGAACTCTAATGTATTTACTTCCCAAAGATTAGTCACATAAGCCTGCAGTTCTTTGTGGAAAAATTGAGTTAGTCACCAAAACTGACAAGTGAAAGAACCAGGTAAAAAATGGTTATCTCCCCAAGTCCTGGTAAATTACTATGCAGAAAGCCCAATACTTCGTCCCATACTAGGATGAGTCATGAAGACTCAAGGGCTTATTATTTAAGATACAAATACCATTCCCTGCAGAGCCACAAGGATTCAAAACTGCCTGCTGAATATGGACCACTGTACATATCTTACACATCAGAATGTGGCATTTTAATGAGTCAACTCCTCCATTTTTATGTTATTACTTCATCTGAGACAATGTTCACCTTAAATGGTGACACAAAGAAACCACAGGAAATTTTCACTCACCACTGGCAACATATCAAAAATGTTTTCTTTAATTTGGATTTTGCTTTTACTTTCCACTTCATAGGTCATGTTGGTCCCGATGGGAGTGTTGTTTTGAGAGACAATGAAGTTTTGAGCAGCATCACAGCAGGAAGTGAGTTTTGCTCTGCGGAGGATAAGGAGACAAATGAGTCAAGGATTAAGACTAAGAAATCCAAAATAGAGATGAGGATGGAAAATGCAGCAGAGAATTTTGCCATATTGACTTTCAGAGAGAAGATCCCTCATTCATAAGGTATCTTCATTTTTATCTCATTCCATTCTAACTGGGCCTGGATGGGGCAAGGATAAAATAGCAAAGAACATTAATGTACTTACACTCAGGTAAGGACTGAGTCATCCATAGGAAATACTGAGTATATAATGGTTTATACATAAAGACTTGGGACTCCTCTGGTGGTCCAGTGGGAAAGAATCCACCTGCCAATGCAGCGAACATGGATTCCAGCCCTGCTCCAGAAAGATCCCATATGCCGTAGAACAACTAAGTCGGTGTGCCCCAAGTATTGAGCTGTGCTCTAGAATCCAGGAGCCACAACTACTGAGCCCACGTGCCCTAGAGCCCGTGCTCTGCAACAAAAGAAGCCACCACAATGAGAAGTCTGTGCAACGCAACTAGAGAGCGACTCCCACTTGCCTCAACTAGAGAAAGTCCTTGCACAGCAACAAAGACCCAGTGCTGCCAAAAATAATTAAGTAAATAAATATAAAGACTTCTTTCTCATAATAATGTTGTAACAACAAAAAGAAAATGATAGAATACTTTCTAATTATTTTATTAAAAAGTATAGAAATCAAATTAAGACCAGTATCACACACCATCACCAAAGCAATATGTAATCATTTATTACAAGACAATTTCAACCAAAAGAAGCACCATTCAACAGTGATTTTTTTCAAGCTTCAATGAAGTATAATTCACAAATACAGGGGATTCCTGGTGGTCCAGTGGTTAGCACATTATAGCAGAGGACCTGGGTTCAATCTCTTGGTAAGGAAACTAAGATACTACAAGCCATGCAGTGTGGCCAGAAAAAAAAAAAAAAAAGAAAGAAAAATTTCACAAATGCAAATTGTTTATGTTCATGTTTTGATACTCACACATATTGTACAGTCATCACCATAATCGAACTAATCAACATATCCCATTACTCCACATAGTTATCTTTCTTTTTTTTTTTTTATGGTAAGAATACTTGAGATTTACCTTTTTAGAAAATTGCAAGTATACAATACAGCACAGCTAATCATAACTGCACTGTTGCACATTAATAGAGTGAATTTGTAAGTGAGGCGAATTTAAAGCTGCCATTCTTTAGAGAAAGTTTAGAGTAATTTAGAGCCAAGCAATGTCTGTTAACTGTTTCAGTGGAGTGACACCTTACTGCCAGAATGCAGACCCAGAAAGGTCCTTCCAGGGATTATCCGAGTTTACCCCCAACTTCTGGCAGGTGAATCTAGCACTACTCAGAATTTACATTTTGCAAGTGTAATTCTCCAGAGATGTAGATTCCATATAATCTCTTGATCATAATTTCACAACCTTGAAGTCAAGAGACTCTGTCATTTGCACAACTGAACTCTCTTCTCTTAAATCCACTTCTCTGGTTAGTTTCTCACAGAATCTTTCATAAAAACACTTCATGTAAATGTATTTAGAGAATTTCCTTTTCTCTCAAATTTTTTCCATAGACCGATTTTCACTAAAGTTATCTTGTTCATCTTTAAACCTTTATATATTTCTCTGTTTACTTAAAAATATATATTATAGTTGGGTCCTATCATAGCACAAGGAACAGTGAATACTCAGTAGGTATTGATACCCTAGATTCCCAACTGGTTCTTCTACACTGCACATTTTTTAATTGGTTTTTGGTCCTGAAGGGTATACTTTTATATATGTTCCTACTGAACTTGGGTCTTCTGAAAAAAATATAACACTCTGGTCTATCGTGGTCATTTAAAAAAATATTTATTCATTTATTTGACTGTCAGGTCTTAATTGCAGCACATGGTATCTTTAGTTGTGGCAGGTGGGATTTAAGTTCCTTGACCAGGGATGGGATCGAACCTGTGTCCCCTAAATTGCAAAGTGAATTCTTAACCACTGGACCACCAGGAAAGACCTGTTCATTTTGAATCATATTCCAGTCATCTTGGATTCCAATAACTTTCAGGATATGAAAAGTCAATGCTATGATATTATTTGAACTGTAAAAATCAAGATTTTCAAATGAATTCTTATAAGTCAACTTATCTTATTAAAATAGTATCCCTCTCTGTATTTCAGAACCTACCATTTCTAAAAGTGAGATCACGGAGATCAAAAGAAAACATTGAAAATGAAATGATGTGTCGTCAAAAACATGATAGTAAGTATTTTTAATGATAAATTTAACTTCATAACAATTCGTGTGACATACTGCAAACTCAGAAATCCTTATGTGCTTATAATTTTAAATATCTCTTACAAAACATGTTGAGAAAGGCAGTAGAATAGATTCTCAAGTACTGTCTACAAGTAACTTAATTTCTCTAAGGATCCCTGGTGCTTGAAAGAATACTGCAGCACACATACTCAAAAGCACTAAGCAGAGGACCCTTTGTGGGATTTTAAACAGTTTTTTTTCTAGGAGTTCCCTGGTGGGCTACTGGTTAGGATTCAGTGCCTTCAATGCTGTGGCCTGGGTTCAATCCTTGGTCAAGGAACTGAGAAACTACAAGCCATAAAGTGCAGCCAATTACTTTTTTCTAATTTTCTGAAATTATATTCTCAATTAAAAAATTTTCAAATCCATGGGAAATTTGAAAGAACTGGACAATGGACTCCACAAGTAATTTTTTTTTTACTGTTTTTGCCTTAATGTGTATTTACCCATCAATTCATTTTTGCTGTTACAGATATTACAAGTCAAAGTAAATTAAAGGTATCAGTAGACTTCAGCCCTAAATACTTCAGCATGTATATAACATTATTATGTATTTGGGGTAGAATTTACATACAATAAAATCCCAAATGTATTCAATGAGTTTTGAGAAGTGCAGAGACCCCTGTAACCCAATCCTCTATCAAGATATAGAATATTAACAATTCTACCAAACAATTCCTCAAACTCTTCCTAGTCCACCTCCAGCCCGACCCCACCTCAAGGGAATCCCATTCTTGATCTTTTCTTTTTTTTAACCAAACATTAGTTTTGCCTGTTCCAGAATTTATATAAACATGTGGATCACAATAAACTAAAATATCATATCATATATACACTTTTGTGTAAGGCTTCTTTCACTTGGTATAAATGTTTCTGTCATTGAGGTATGTTGCTGTGTATGTTGGTAACTTGTCCCTTTTTGTTGCTTGAGTCATTTTCCATTGTCTGAATGTACCAGAATCGATTTAGCCATTCCTTCCTTGCACTTTTAAAGAAATCACTATCAAAAATCAATGTTAATTTTGTTGTGTAGCAGAAACTACAATAACACAACATTGTAAAGCAATTATACTGCAATGAAAAAATAAAAATAAAAAGAGGGGGGGAAATCAATTTTAAACACCTAAACATTCATAATAACTTCCCAGGAAAAACATCAGAATAATTATCCAAAATGTCATTTTTGTAGCATATGTTGGGTCACTTACTAATGTGACACTTTAAGCCTTTATAGTCAGTGGCAGAATTATAAATTTATGCTCTTTGTCATTTCCCAGTTCATCCACAAGGTAAAGATCCCTGTAACAGCCAGGGCTAGTACAGAGCTGAGATGCTTAGAACAAACAAAACAAAACAAAATTTTATTTCTGTTATTCCATTTTTCATCATTCCTAAAACCAAAGTCAATTCTAATCCTTGGTGACTCCAAAGTCAACCTGATGCACTCACAACATTGAGTGTGACAATTTCCCCCTTTACGCATAAAAAGAACAAAAGACATTAAGAAATAAAGGACACTGATGGTATTACCTGGATGTGATGGGGAATTTCATTGTCAACTTAACTGAGCCAAGTTGCTCACAGAACTGGCAAAACTATTTTGGGGGGTGTCTGTGAGAGTGCTTCAGGAATGGGTTAGCATTTGAACCCATAGACAAAGTCAAAAAGCTCACCCTTTGCAATGCATAGTAAATATTCAGCCAGATCGACATTCACAAACCCATCCCTCCAAAGCACTGTACTTTCCAGAGCACTGAACATTTAGTATGACATCTGATTCCCACAAAAACCAAGAATATAGAACATATAATTATTCCTACTTTAGAGATTAGAAAACAGGAGTTGAGAGTTTATTGTGATAGGACTGAGGTTGTTACCTTACGTTAACTTACATTTTCTGACATTCACTTCTCTGCAATTTACATTAGAGTACATTGGGTGGGTAATGCTTGACTTTGAGCTTTTTCCATTAGGATGCTTTCCAGAATGGCACTAAACAACGTAGTGGCTCCCAAAATAATGCTGGAAGCACCTCGCTGACAACCTGTCCAAACACAACTCAAAGCCTGCAAAAAATTTTACGTGTGAATGCTTCAAACCCTCTATATAACTGAGACATTCAGGGTTCTTGTTTTACACAGAGGGTATCCATGGTCCCTAATGGACGGGATCAAGGTTATCAAGCGGTCCAGACACTGTGTCCCAGAATTTAATGGAAAAGAAATCTCTGGCTTGAGATGATCTAATCCTGCTCTGCCATGCTTTCAGCAACTTTATCCACACAATCCAGTTCCGAAAATAAATCTACTCCCTTCCACCTTCAGGAAAAGACTGGAGACCCTCTATACTGCACAGATTTCCAAATCTAGAAACAGTTTACTTCCTTTCAGAGTGCTTTACTCTTGAGAGAGTCAATTCCTAGGCTGCTCCTCATAATCCTTCGTCCTTGCATTGTCAGGATTCTTCGGCAGAGCAAGTTGATAAGAAGTTGAGGAGAAGAAAGGGAACCCGGGCTCTTGAGGAGGAGATTGGAATCTGGAGTTCTCAAGGAAGAGAAAAGGACAATTTTTTTTTCTTTAAGCCCAGAGCTGATGACTGCACAACAAAACAACATATCAAGGATATGCTTTTCTTTAAACTTTGTACCAATGATTAATAACAACTGCCAGCGTGAGGACTCCCCATGGCAAAACTCTGCTCTCCCTTCATGAGGAAGGAGGCTTCGGCATACGGAAAGGCAGGATCGAGCCTCAGAAACCCCCCTGTTCCTGAGCATCTACCCCCAAACCAGAGTCTGCCTACTTTACTGCTTTCTGCTCTCACCTACACCTCTGGCTTTACGGGGGGCTCTCCCCCATCACCTCTCTCGGAGAAGGAGTTAACCTACAGCTCCAGTTAATAAAAATTCCTGGGCGTGACAAGAGTGTTTCAACTTACAAACTCCTCTGAAGGTTATCTAGCCTGCCTGTACAGCTCCGTCCGGCCACATGTGATTGTTTACAGCCTCCCAATCGTGAGAGGCACGAGATGTTTTAGACTTACTAAAGGCAGATTCTTTTAGGAAGTTAGAAATTATTAGTATAGTGGGTTGATTAGGAATTATATTGGTGAAGGGTTTTTCATTTGTTGGGCCAATATTTGCTGCTAAGTCTCTATATTCCCTGCCCTTATAATGAATATAACTAGAATATAGAAGAAATAAGTATTTAATTGTGACCCACTACACCCTCGCCCCATAGGAATGCAACTCTATCTGGTACCTTCAGAGGGTGGTGCCTGGTTTAAGAAAAATAACCCCTGGAAAATAAGTTTTCTGGTTGACTGACCTTTATCAGAAAGGATCATAAAATGTTAGTAGGCCCCCTGGCCAGAATATGATGTAAAACCCCTAAGACCGTTTTTGTATACATTTATGTGAAGCACCTGATTTTGATAAAGGTCAGGACTGCTGACCCCCGCATGACTTTAAAATTTACATTTGTCTCTATGTGTAAAAAAAGGTATATAAGCAAACCTGAAAATAAAGAAAATGGATCAGTTTCTGGAAAGACTGATTCCCCCATGTCGTTCTTTCTTGTTCTCCGTTTTTCTGGCTGAATTCCCATCTGGGGCGTGGGTGCTCGCTAAGCCTGTTAATTTTGCCCTGGCTTTTAAGTTCCATGCAAGAAGGAGCTCAAGGCGGGGCACCTTCGAATATTCAAGTGGGCGCCGGTGGCCTATGTACGTGGTGCAAGCTTCCTGTCTCAAAGCTTTATTGGTATCCCACATAAACCAAATTATTCAGCCTCTTTCTCTCCACTAGTATTTTCCTACTACACTATTTCTTTCTAATCTCCCTACACATCTTTAATTAAGCAATTAATTCCTAGGACACTGACTCCGTCCCTGCTTCGAATTACCCTGGATCCATCAGGGCTGGACCCCTGCAAAAAACAATGTATCCTGCTTGAGGACATGTTTCTCCTTCTTGAGAAGCTTCTGACTAATTCACCTTAAAATGTATATTATGGGAGTGGGTCTGGTAAGATCTTTCTATTATTAGTTCTTTTTTTTTTTTTAAGTTTAAATTTTTATTTTTTAGTTTGTTTTGCTTTACAATACTGTATTCATTNGTATATAAGCAAATCTGAAAATAAAGAAAACGGATCAGTTTCTGGAAAGACTGATTCCCCCATGTTGTTCTTTCTTTCGTTCTCCATTTTTCTGGCTGAATTCCCATCTGGAGTGTGGGTGCTCACCAAGTCTGCTAATTTTGTCCTGGCTTTTAAGATCCACGCAAGAAGGAGCCCAAGGAGGGGCACTCTCCACTATTCAAGTGGGCGCCAGTGGCCTACATAGNTTGTTCTTTCTTTCGTTCTCCATTTTTCTGGCTGAATTCCCATCTGGAGTGTGGGTGCTCACCAAGTCTGCTAATTTTGTCCTGGCTTTTAAGATCCACGCAAGAAGGAGCCCAAGGAGGGGCACTCTCCACTATTCAAGTGGGCGCCAGTGGCCTACATAGGTGGTGCAAGCTTCTTGTCTCAAAGCTTTATTGGTATCCCATGTAAACCAAGTTATTCAGCCTCTTTTTCTCCACTAGTATTTTCCTACTCCACTATTTT
Organism: Neotragus moschatus; assembly: GCA_006410615.1. Lineage (NCBI taxonomy): Eukaryota > Metazoa > Chordata > Mammalia > Artiodactyla > Bovidae > Neotragus > Neotragus moschatus. Next base: position 813,782 of record SJYA01001893.1, read on the forward strand.
CTTTCTAATCTCCCTCCATATCTTTAATTAAGCAATTAATTCCTAGGACGTTGATTCCATCCCCGCTTCAAATTACCCTAGATCTACTGGGGCTGGACCCCAGCAGCTTTACTCTCAGAAACAAATAGGTGTATTAATTGATATAGATCTGAGTACCCTGGGTCATAGATTCAAATAGTTAGCTCAAATTCCTTAGTAAATCCCACTGAATCTTGGCTGCTGCTGCTGCTGCTCCTTCTGCTACTGCTGCTGCTGCTGTTGTTAAGTCACTTCAGTCATGTCCAACTCTGTGCGACCCCATAGACGGCAGCCCACCAGGCTCCCCCGTCCCTGGAATTCTCCAGGCAAGAACACTGGAATGGATTGCCATGTCCTTCTCCAATGCATGAAAGTGAAAAGTGAAAGTGAAGTCTCTCAGTCTTGTCTGACTCCTAGCGACCCCATGGATTGCAGCCAACCAGGCTCCTCCATCCATGGGATTTTACAGGCAAGAGTACTGGAGTGGGGTGCCATTGCCTTCTCCATGAATCTTGGCTAGGTTTGGGAAATTCCTTAGAGCTCTAAGTTCTGTAGTAGTCATGTATGATGTGAGAGTTGGACCATAAAGAAGACTGAGCACTGAAGAATTGATGCTTTCGAGCTGTGGTATTGGAGAAGACTCTTGAAAGTCCCTTGCATTACAAGGAGATCAAACCAGTCAACCCTAAAGGAACTCAATCTTGAATATTCATTTTGAAGGAATGATGCTGAAGCTGAAACCCCAATACTTTGGCCACCTGATAAGAAGAGCTGATTCATTAGAAAAGCCCTTTATGCTGGGAAAGGCAGGAGGAGGAGAAGGGGATGACAGAGGATGAGATGGTTGGATGATTGGATGACTAATAGACATGAGTTTCAGCAAGTTCTGGGAGATGTTGAAGCACAGGGAAGCCTGGTGTACTGCAGTCCGTGGGGTGGCAAAGAGTTGGACATGACTGAGCGACTGAACAACAACGATGGATCTCTAAGTTCTGTTCAGGTCCAGGATGTATAAGTAAGAACAAAGGACAGTTGGCTCCTTCCTGTAATAGGTGTCTCCTTGAAGACAGCCACAATTACTTTTAATTTTCTGTCTTCCTTTTCTGGGGAAGGGGAATGACAGGAGGTGTGGCTGATGGATGAGAGAGAGAGCTTCTGGGATAGGAAGCTCAGATAAGGATATAAAGGAGGAACAAGGGGACAGACAGGGTTAACAATTGCAGTTTTTTTAAAATTCTGATACAGTTTCAAGCAACCTTTTGGTTGGTTTACTGCAAGAAGTTATCCTGTCATTTCCTCTTTTAGAAGCTTCTAAATACCAATAAAAATAAGTATTCCATTCAATCTGTTTGATCTTATGTTTTTTTTTTCTCCTAATTGTGTAAGCAAAAATTCCAGCTTTGTAATATCAAATAAATCCCAATTAGGCCACTTTAGACTGAGATCTCTTTTACTAAAATTTCCCCATTTAATTAAGTACTGGCAAGTATGAGCTCCATGTGTATTATACATGAAATCGGCTGGGGTGTTAGTTGAAGGGTGGCTTTCTGATGCCACTTTCTTTTGTTTTTGGGAGATTCTACTTTCCATCTTTTTTTTTGGTGGGGTGGGGGGGTGTTCCAAAATCACTGCAGATGGTGACTGCAGCCATGAAATTCAAAGATGCTTGGTCCTTGGAAGAGAAGCTATGACCAACCTAGACAACATATTAAAAAGCAGAGACATTACTTAGCTGACAAAGGTCTGTCTAGTCAAAGCTATGGTTTTTCCAGTAGTCATGTATGGATATTAGTGTTGGACCATAAAGAAAGCTGAGCATGGAAGAATTGATGCTTTTGAACTGTGGTGTTGGAGAAGACTCTTGAGAGTCCTGGAATGCAAGAAGATCCCACCAGTCAATCCTAAAGGAAATCACTGCTGAATATTCATCAGAAGGACTGGTGCTGAAGTCCTGAATATTCATTGGAAGGACTGGTCCAATACTTTGGCCACCTGATGTGAAGAACTGACTCATTTGAAAAGACCTTGATGCTGGGAAAGATTGAAGGCAGGAGGAGAAAGGGATAACAGAGGGTGAGATGGTTGGATGGCATCACCAATTCGATGGACATAAGTTTGAGTAAGCTCCAAGAGTTGGTGATGGACTGGGAAGCCTGGTGTGCTGCAGTCCATGAGGTCACAAAGAGTCAGACATGAATGAGCAGCTGAACTGAACTGAACTATTTCCCATCTTAAGTTGAATTTGTCAGGAATAAAATTTACTACTGAAGTCGTGTGGTGGACCTCTTGTGAACTTAATTCCTCCAGAAGTCATCCCAGAATAATTTCATCTCATCTTAGGTGCATCAGATTCTCCCTCCATCAGTCTAAGACTGCTGTGGGTGCTCAGGTCACTGAATGGCCAGTTTTTATTTGTAATGTTTTACAACTGGGAGTAATTTTGTATGTTTTCTTCAGAGCAAGACTCTTATGTAAATATCTGTAGCTTCACTTTTACCCCAACAATTTCTATTAATGCATCTGAATTGAGGAAGAGTCAGGTGCACCTCTTATCTAACTATCCAGCACAGACCACTCAGTGTTCTGCACCGAGTAACCTAGGTTTCTTCCAACTGATCCCTGGGTGTCATTAACTGACTCCCTCCCACACCAGTGTCTTTCAACTTGGTGGCAACTTCCCTCAGTATCTTCCAGCTGAGCCCCATCCAGTGTTTAGCCCTCCAGGTGGGTATTTCCTGGTGTCTTCCCACTGGGTGTCCCCCTGCAGTACCAGTATGGTTGATGTCCTTACCTAGCTTAGATTCAAAGATCCAAAGACCAGAAAAGACTTACTCAACTCGTCCCAACTAGGAAGGAGAGAGTTTTCCCAACTAGGGAGGAGACAGGTACAAGAGGCCTCTGCTGGTACCAGGGCTCCAGCTCCTCCAGAGTTCAGGTGAAAAAAAGGAAGTCTGCTCTAGGACCCTTCATAGTCACCAAATTGTTGGTTCAGAAAAATACACACAACCTAAAAGCTGAAAGTTAGATTTTATTTGGTGGAAATGTTAGGACTTGAGCCCAGAAGGCAGCATCTCTGGTGACCCTGAGAAAGCAGAATCCAAGGAGGCAGGAGAGGAGCTAAGCTATATAAAAGTTTTGCAAAGGGGAGCAGGTAATCTGAATATCAAAAGACTGCTGTTAAAAGCTAAATTTCTCACATGAAAAAATATAGTTGTGAAGATATAAGTATCTGGGCTTGCCCCCATTTCTTTGCTCATATCTAGCTGCTGCTGCTGCTGCTAAGTCGCTTCAGTCATGCCCGACTCTGTGTGACCCCATAGATGGCAGCCCACCAGGATCCCTGTCCTTGGGATTTTCCAAGCAAGAACACTGGAGTGGGTTGCCATTTCCTTCTCCAATGCATGAAAGTGAAGTGAAAGTGAAGTCGCTCAGTCATGTCCAACCCTCAGCGACCCCATGGACTGCAACCTACCAGGCTCCTCTGTCCATGGGATTTTCCAAGCAAGAGTACAGAAGTGGGTTGCCATTGCCTTCTCCATATCTAGTTACCTGCCTGTTATAAAAATATGATTTCTGCAACAGCCCTCATGGTTACAGTTTCCTCTGCTTCCCACCACCTGTATGCCTTGTTCTCGCCTTAAATAAGACCTCTGTGGGTTTATCAAAGCCTTGTTATTTTAGTTTGAATAGATCAGTTCAACCCTAGCCCAGGAACACCAAAGCACTCTACCTGTAGACTTAATAAAGACAAAGGCTCCAGGTCCTGGATCTCTCCATACTCTCTCTGTACCCTCCTGTGGTTTCTTGCATGCCTCTGAGCTCTTCAGTGCTCACCTGGGGAGTACTTACTGGGGAAGTGGCTGATGGCTGCTGGAATCCCTGGTGACATCCTTGTGACCTCTGTGTTTACCAGTATGGTAGAAAATATTCCATTTCACACTATACTGATAAGCTGATGCCCTCCAGGCATTCTGTGTATTTCCTCCAGGACCCATGAGTAATAACTTACTCTATTGCCTTGGAATGCAGAATGAAGTAGGGCAAAGACTAATAGAATTTTGCCAAGAAAACGCACTGGTCATAGCAAATACCCTCTTCGAACAACACAAGAGAAGACTCTACCCATGGACATCACCAGATGGTCAACACCGAAATCAGATTGATTATATTCTTTGCAGCCAAAGACGGAGAAGCCCTATACAGTCAACAAAAACAAGACCAGGAGCTGACTGTGGCTCAGATCATGAACTCCTTATTACCAAATTCAGACTTAAACTGAAGAGAGTAGGGAAAACCACTAGATCATTCAGGTATGACCTAAATCAAATCCCTTTGATTATACAGTGGAAGTGAGAAATAGATTTAAGGGCCTAGATCTAATAGATAGAGTGCCTGATGAACTATGGAATGAGGTTCGTGACATTGTACAGGAGACAGGGATCAAGACCATCCCCATGGAAAAGAAATGCAAAAAAGCAAAATGGCTGTCTGGGGAGGCCTTACAAATAGCTGTGAAAAGAAGAGAAGCAAAAAGCAAAGGAGAAAAGGAAAGATATAAGCATCTGAATGCAGAGTTCCAAAGAATAGCAAGAAGAGATAAGAAAGCCTTCTTCAGTGAGCAATGCAAAGAAATAGAGGAAAAGAACAGAATGGGAAAGACTAAGAGATCTCTTCAAGAAAACTAGAGATATCCAGGGAAAATTTCTTGCAAAGATGGGCTTGATAAAGGACAGAAACGGTATGGACCTAAGAGAGTTCAGTTCAGTTCAGTCCTTCAGTTGTGTCCAACTGTTTGCGACCCTATGAATAGCAGTACACCAGGCCTCCCTGTCCATCACCAATTCCCGGAGTTCACTCAGATTCACGTCCATCGAGTCAGTGATGCCATCCAGCCATTTCATCCTCGGTCGTCCCCTTCTGCTCCTGCCCCCAATCCTTCCCAGCATCAGAGTCTTTTCCAGTGAGTCAACTNATGGATGTGAGAGTTGGACTGTGAAGAAAGATGAACACCGAAGAATTGATGCTTTTGAACTGTGGTGTTGGAGAAGACTCTTGAGAGTCCCTTGGACTGCAAGAAGATCCAACCAGTCCATTCTGAAGGAGATCTGCCCTGGGTGTTCTTTGGAAGGAATGGTACTAAAGCTGAAACTCCAGTACTTTGGCCACCTCATGCGAAGAGTTGACTCACTGGAAAAGACCCTGATGGTGGGAGGCATTGGGGGCAGGAGGAGAAGGGAACGACAGAGGAAGAGATGGCTGGATGGCATCACTGACTCGATGAACGTGAGTCTTAGTGAACTCCGGGAGTTGGTGATGGACAGGGAGGCCTGGTGTGCTGCAATTCATGGGGTTGCAGAGAGTCGGACACAACTGAGTGACTGAACTGAACTGAACTGATAAAGGTAGAATCTGAAGATGTACAAGTTGCATCACAGGTGGTCTAATGAAATACTTTGGAGGCAGAGATTTTTGTTTAAATTGAAGAAATTCCTTTTTCTTTTACCACCCTAGGTGCTGAGTGTGTCCTTGGTTTTCATCTTCACTTTTTTTTTTCCAGTTCATTTTGAGTCCCGGGTCAAAATTCTTTAGTTCTAAATGAGATGCTTCCCAGATTTCCATGAAATGTTAATGATGGCTTAAGGCTCACAGTGTACAAGACACTATAGGACACTCTGAATACTAACTACCTAAGTGTCCCAGCCCAGGGTTCACAGGCCTCTCTTCTGTTTATCAAACTCCCTGAGACTCCCTAATGAGATGTGTGGCAGGCAGGGTGAATCAGAGACTAAAGAGCTGCCTTTTTCTGGGACCTGTTTCCTAAGATTCTAACGAGGGTCCTAGGAAAAGGAGTTTTAAAACATAAGTACCTGCACAAATTCAACGGAGTTATTTACCATTCCAATCTGAAAGCACGTTTTTAAGTCCAATTTGTTCATAAGTTCAACAAAGTTAGCCTAGGTACCCAACTAACATGATTGGTTGCATTTTACTGTTCTGTCAAAGGTTTATAATATTTTTCACACAAATAATATGTAAAAGATAAACACAAAAAGTAAATAAAAGCGTTTTAAATCTTACAGTACAGCATCTTGAAAAGCATCTTGGACACGTGAACTAACTTACATGATTGGACACACAAATGCAAGTTCATATCTCTGAAAGTTTAAAACTTGAAGGTTCGTATGTAGGGGACTTACTATCAAGAGAGACAAGTACGGCAGAGAAAGACACTGAGAAACAGAAAACAGGGCATATGGAAGCAGGGAGGAGAAAGAACATGAAGCATGCACACTGCTGGAAGAAACTCTGTCTGGCACTGGAAGGTAGAGTGCGTGGTGGGGAACCCTGAAGAACTGCGTCAGGACAAGTCTCAGAAGTAAGACAAGGGGAACAATTCCACTTCTTTCTATGGGAAAGAACAAGTCATTGAAGGTCTAGTTATGGCAAGGACACAATGAGATCTGCCAGAATCGTCCCCTAGTTCTTGTGGGGAGGACAGGTCAGGGGAAGGGGGATTGAATAAACTGGTGTGGTCAGTTAGGAGGATATGGCAGTGGCCCAGTACTGAAGATGGTCTCCAGAGATGACCACCACCAGTTCCTTCTCTTCTTAGGCATGCTTGGTATTCCTCATATCAAGAAATAAAATCTCAAGGCCCTTCCCTTGAACCTAGGCTGGCCTCTGTGACTCTTGTGACCAAGAGAACACAGCATAAGTGGTGTTCTGGGTCATAAAAATGTTAGGGCTTCTGCCTGAGTCTCCTGGAACATTCAGTCTCCGGACAAGCTGTAAGAAGCACAGGTCACAAGCAAAGGGTCTCTTGCAGGTGCTATAAATGGCAGCCCTCGCTGAGCTCCTACAAAAGTCAGCATCAACTGCCAGCTGTGGCAGCAGGCCACTGTGGGGGTCCAGCCCAGGCCAGTCCAACCACCGATGGCAAAACATACGGCAGCCCTCGATGAAGAGTCCCCCAGCTCAGCCCAGTCAGCCAGTGGAACTGTGAGAGAGTGTAAAATCATTGCCTTAAGTCAACTGCCTTTCGTTTTTGTTTTTGTTTCTTGGCCAAGCTGCACAGCATGTGGGATCTTAGTTCCCTGACTAGGGATCAAACCTGTGCTCCCTGCAGTGGCAGCACAGAGTCTTCACTACTGGACTGCAAAGGAGGTCACAGGTCATCAGTTTATAATGCAGCAACAGACAACCAGAACACCAGTTAGGTGATAACTAGAGGTAACCGTTGAAGAAGGCAATGGCACCCCACTCCAGTACTCTTGCCTGGAAAATCCCATGGACGGAGGAGCCTGGTAGGCTGCAGTCTGTGGAGTTGCTAAAGTTGGACATGACTGAGTGACTTCACTTTCACTTTTCACTTTCAGGCATTGGAGAAGGAAATGGCAACCCACTTTGGTGTTCTTGCCTGGAGAATCCCAGGGACAGGGGAGCTTGGTGGGCTGTCGTCTATGGGGTCGCGCAGAGTCGGACACAATTGAAGTGACTTAGCAGCAGCAGTAGAGGTAACAGGTGAGATCATTAGAGCAGCTCTTATCAGTTAGGGCTCTCCAGAGAAGCAGAAGCAAGAGTTAATTAACACTGATATCTATCTATCTAGATTTATTTTAGGGAATTGACGCATGCAGTCATGCGGGCTGGCAAGTCTGAACTCTGCAGGGCTGGCTGGCGGTAGTTGATGCCACAATCCCGAAGCAGAACATCTTTTCTGGGAAACTACAGTTTTTGCTTTTAAGGAAATCAGTTGAATGAAGGAGGCTTACTCACATTATCAAGGGTCATTCTCTTTACTTAAAGTCAACTGCTGGTGGATGTAAAGCACACCCTCATGGCAATATCTGGATTCTTGTTTGATTAAATACTGACTGGGTACTAGAGCCTAGGCAAGGAGACAAAGAAAATTAACCATTTTGGTAACCCAGACCCAAGCAGTGGTGGGGAGTAGAAAGAAGAAAGTGGCTTTGAGACATAGTTGGTAGGTGAAATTGTTAAAGTCTGGTGATGGACTGCACATGGGCACTGAAGAAAAGATGTCCAGGGTAAGGCACAGGTTTCTGATCAGGGTTACTAGGAGGAGGTGGCGCCTCCTTTCAGACAGGGAGCCCTTAAATCAAAGCAGGGGTGGGGGCGTTGCCTTTTCATAATGTGTGCACGCATGCTAAGTCACTTCAGTCATGTCTGACTCATTGAGACCTTATGGACTGTAGCCCACCAGGCTCCTCTATTCATGAGATTCTCAAGGCAAGAATACTATAGTGGTTTGCCATGCCCTCTTCCAAGGGATCTTCCAGACCCAGGGATCAAACCTGCGTCTCGAATGTCTCCTGCATTGGCAGGTGGATTCTTTAGCACTACCTGGGAAGCCCTCATAAAATGGTAACCTGTTATTGTTTTCACTCATCCCAAGTCTCATAAAGATAAAATGAGGTCACACGGCAGGAGTGGAATGAGAAGCCAGATTGTGAAAAAGTGGGGTTGCAAAGTCTTTGAAAACAGGAGAGGGACTGGACCTTCTGGCTGGCTCCCGAGGCCATTCTGAATGAGCACAAAGCGATGAGCAAACTCACCTCCGGAATCTCTCCAAGCACCCCAGCATAGGACTAGCTCCTGACTTTTAAAAATTGTTCCATTAAAGTTAATAGCCAATTACATAAGTGTGGGAAACACAAGTTCTAAAAATACAGAATCAGCTGTAAAGATGAATGTTAAATTTTTGGAATATATTTTACTTTGCAGACAAAAAAAAAAAAATCCAGGTCACAGTCATTATTATTCAATGTGTGAAGGAAATGTGAAAAATCCATTCATTTCTACTTTTATTTAGTTAGATATTTTGGAAGGGAAGTAAAGAAAAAGGAGTAAGATTTTTTTTTTCCCTTTCCCAGACACTGTCTGATAGCATATTTAAGATTCTTAAGTAACACCCTGAACCCTATGGAGATGGAATTTTATCATTATAAGGTTGGATAAATCTGATGTGTAATTGCACCAGGGTGCTGTTCTGTAAAGCATTTCTTCAGGAAAATGGTCCCTGTATATTTTGCACTGACACCATTTTCTTTTATGAAGGGTCTCATTATTTCATGGTCTTTAAACTTACCAAACCAAGTTCTAATTGTGTACTTCAGTGATAAGCATTGCATGTGTCCAGCAAAAGACTTCTTCTGCACAAATGGAGGGACAGTAGGAAGCCAGTTCTGTTTGTGGTCATTTCATGAACCTGATTCATGTGGACAAACGGGCCACATATGCTCCCAGCAGCCACTGCTATGGCTGCCCTCTCAGGCACTCTCCCAGGTCAGCCCTAGCAGCTCACTGAGGAATTCATCATCTTCTGCTTTTTTGGCTTCAGCCCCAGACTCACCTTCTGTTTCTGTCTGGCCTCTGGGAACTGGGCACTTGCATTCCTGCCTTTCAGTTCAGTTCAGTCACTGAGTCATATCCAACTCTTTGTGACCCCATGGACTGCACCACACCAGACTTCCCTGTCCATCACCAACTCCTGGAGCTTGCTTAAACTCTTGCCCATCAAGTCGGTGATGCCAGCCCACCCTCTGGTCCTCTATCATCCCCTTATTCTCCTGCCTTCAATCTTTCCCAGCATCAGGGTCTTTTCCAATGAGTCAGTTCTTTGCATCAGGTGGCCAAAATATTGGGGTTTCAGCATCAGTCCTTTAAATGAATATTCAGGACTGATTTCCTTTAGGATTGATTGGTTGGATCTCCTTGCAGTCCAAGGGACTCTCAAGAGTCTCCTTCAACACCACAGTTCAAAAGCATCAATTCTCTGGTGCTCAGCTTTCTTTATAGTCCATTCTCACATCCATACATGACTGCTGGGAAAACCAGTTTTCACTAGATAGACCTTTGTCACAAAGTAATGTCTCTGCTTTTTAATATGGTTTTTAATAATATAAAAGAAACTAGGACCTATGCTATAGCATAGGAAACTCGACTCAATACTCTGTCAGTCTGTTCAGTTCAGTCGCTCAGTCAGGTCCGACTCTTTGCGACCCCATGAATCACAGCACACTAGGCCTCCCTGTCCACCACCAACTCCCGGAGTTCACTGAAACTCATGTCCGTCGAGTCGGTGATACCATCCAGCCATCTCATCCTCTGTCGTCCCCTTCTCCTCCGGCCCCCAATCCCTCCCAGCATCAGGGTCTTTTCCAATGAGTCAACTCTTCTCATGAGGGGGCCAAAGTACTGGAGTTTCGGCTTCAGCATCAGTCCTTCCAATGAACAACACCCAGGACTGATCTCCTTCAGGATAGACTGGTTGGATCTCCGTGCAGTCCAAGTGACTCTCAAGAGTTTTCACCAACACCACAGTTCAAAAGCATCAATTCTTCGGCGCTCAGCCTTCTTCACAGTCCAACTCTCACATCCATACTTGACCACTGGAAAAACTATAGCCTTGACTAGACGGACCTTTGTTTGCAAAGTAATATCTCTGCTTTTCAATATAGTATCTAGGTTGGTCATAACTTTCCTTCCAAGGAATAAGTGTCTTTTAATTTCATGGCTGCAGTCACCATCTGCAGTGATTTTGGAGCCCAGAAAAATAAAGTCTGA
>SJYA01001893.1:826334-879146 GCA_006410615.1 Neotragus moschatus
GTTCCTCTTCACTTTCTGCCTTAAGGGTGGTGTCATCTGCATATCTGAGGTTATTGATATTTCTCACGACAATCTTGATTCCAGCTTGTGCTTCTTCCAGCTCAGCGTTTCTCATGATGTGCTCTGCATATAAGTTAAATAAGCAGGGTGACAATATACAGCTTTGACATACTCCTTTCCCAATTTGGAATCAGTCCAGTTCTAACTGTTCCATGTCCAGTTCTAACTGTTGCTTCTTGACCTGCATACAGACTTCTCAGGAGTTAGGTCAGGCGGTCTGGTATTCCCAACTCTTTCAGAATTTTCCAATTTGTTTTGATCCACACAGTCAAAGGCTTTGGCATAGTCAATAAAGCAGAAGTAGATGTTTTTCTGGAACTCTCTTTCTTTTTTGATGATCCAACAGATGTTGGCAACTTGATCTCTGGTTCCTCTGCCTTTTCTAAACCCAGTTTGAACATCTGGAAGTTCTCAGTTCATGTACCGCTGAAGCCCTGCTTGGAGAATTTTGAACTTTACCTTACTAGTATGTGAGATGAGTGCAATTGTGCAGTCGTTTGAATATTCTTTGGCATTGCGTTTTTTGGGGATTGGAATGAAAACTGTGACCACCGCTGAGTTTTCCGAATTTGCTGGCACATTGAGTACAGCACTTTCATGGCATCATCTTTTAGGATCTGAAATAGCTCAACTGGAACTTCATCACCTCCATTAGCTTTGTTCATAGTGATTCTTCCTAAGGCCCACTTGACTTTGCATTCCAAGATATCTGGTTCGAGGTGAGTGATCACACCATTGGGGTTATCTGGGTTATTAAGGTCTTTTTTGTATAGTTCTTCTGTGTATTCTTGCCACCTTTTCTTGCTATCTTCTGCTTCTGTTAGGTCCATACCATTTCTGTCCTTTATTGNTTAGCTTTGTTCATAGTGATTCTTCCTAAGGCCCACTTGACTTTGCATTCCAAGATATCTGGTTCGAGGTGAGTGATCACACCATTGGGGTTATCTGGGTTATTAAGGTCTTTTTTGTATAGTTCTTCTGTGTATTCTTGCCACCTTTTCTTGCTATCTTCTGCTTCTGTTAGGTCCATACCATTTCTGTCCTTTATTGTGCCCATCTTTGCATGAAATGTTCCCTTGGTATCTCTAATTTTCTTGAAGAGATCTCTAGTCTTTCCCATTCTATTGTTTTCCTCTATTTCTTTGCACTGATCACTGAGGAAGGCTTTCTTGTCTCTCCTTGCTATTCTTTGGAACTCGGTATTCAGATGGATATATCTTTCCTTTTCTCCTTTCCTTTAGCTTCTCTTCTTTCTTAGCTATTTGTAAGGCCTCCTCAGACCACCATTTTGCCTTTTTGGATTTCTCTTTCCTGTACAGTGTCACGAACCTCCGTCCATAGTTCTTCAGGCACTCTTTGTATCAGATCGAATCCCTTGAATCTACTAGTCACTTCCAGTGTATAATCATAAAGGATTTGATTTAGGTCATACGTGGATGGTCTAGTAGTTTTCCCTACTTTCTTCAATTTAAGTCTGAAATTAGCAATAAGGAGTTCTTGATCTGAGCCAATCAGTTCCCAGTTTTGTTTTTCTGATTGTATAGAGCTTTTCCATCTTTGGCTGCAAAGAATATAATCAACCTGATTTCAGTATTGACCAGGTGGTGATGTCCATGTGTAGAGTTGTCTCTTATGTTGTTGGAAGAAGGTGTTTGCTATAACCAATGCATTCTCTTGGCAAAACCCTGTTAGCCTTTGCCCTGCTTCATTTTGTACTCCAAGGCCAAATTTTCCTGTTACTCCAGGTATTTCTTGACTTCCTACTTTTGCATTCCAGTCCCCTATGATGAAAAGGTCATCTTTTTTGGGTGTTAGTTCTAGAAGGTCTTGTAGATCTTCACAGAACCGTTCAGCTTCTTCAGCATTAGTGGTTGTGGCATAGACTTGGATTACTGTGATATTGAATGGGTTGCCTTGGAAACAAACACAGATCATTCTGTTTTTTTGAGATTGCCACTACTTCCCTGGTGGCTCAGATGGTAAAGTGTCTTGCTTACTATGTGGAGACCTGGGTTCAATCCCTGGGTTGGGAAGATCCTCTGGAGAAGAAAATGGCAACCCACTTCAGTAGTCTTGCCTGGAAAGTCCCATGGACAGAGGAGCGTGGTGGGCTACAGTCCACGGGGTCCCAAAGAGCGGGACACGACTGAGCAACTTCACTTTTTCACTGCATTTTGGCCTCTGGTTATCTCCACACCCTGACTTTTTATCTGCCCTCAGGCTTTGCTCAAGGGTTCTTATCCCATTCTACCCTGAACTTACCAGCCCTTTATTTCATCCCCCCGGGCGGGTGGTGGTGTGTGTGTGTGGGGGGGGCGGGTGGTTGTAAATAATTTGGGTAAAGAATGGAATGCAGAATTCTGTGCTCTGCCTCCATAGGCTGGTTAATTTTAGGCAACTCAGAGTCATTCCTTGTTGGACCTCAGAGTGTGTCACAAACATGATTTGACCAGCCTTCTTGAAAAGGAGGGACATGCCAGAGAGAGTTCCTATAATGGTAAGTCCTTTACTATTGCAATTAATGCAGAGGAAGATTCCAACCTAGAAACCTGAAGCCTAGTATTTTCTGCCCTATAATCCATTTCCCACCATGAAAAGATCAAAGAAAGTTCTAGTAGAACACATAGAATAGAAAGTGCTTGTTCTTATCAAATGGATGGTATAATCCCAAGAAAATGCATCTCAGAAGCAAAAGTGGGACTTCCAAATATTTACACCTCTCTGCAGGCAGAGGACTGGATCCCAAACAGCTTTGCTGCTACTCATAGTTTGCTGTATTTATTACAGATGCCAAGGGTATAAATTATTTTCAATAAAATATTAATTGCAAGCTAGGAAAATGATATTAAACAAATGATATAATAATATAGTGGGATCCATATTAGCAAAAAGATGCACATGCAGGTTGGGGAGGGTCCAAGGAGGACAATTCAGAAGGAAAAACACGATAATTGGCCAAATGTAAACAGAGACCCAGAAGGCCTGCCCTATGTAAGCGATGTAAATTATCTGTTTCTGTGTTCCTCCTCCTTAGGGAGGATCCCCATACCCTTTCTCTGTGGGTGTGTATTTCTGTTTAGCCTCTGTGCTCCTCATTCAGGACTTTTGCACTCTTCTCCAGGTATGTATTTCTGCCCTGCTTTTGATATACACAGATAAACTTGTTTCTCTGTGTGCTGCCCCACATGTTGTGCTGTGTCTCTAATAATAAACTGTTTTGCAGTTTTCGCCTCCTTGAAACATTTTTGCTTTCAAATAGGGTCAGAATCAGGCAACTCTGCTTCTAGTCTCTAGCCCCTGGTAGACTGGCAGCTAGGTTCAATCCCTGGACAGGGAAATAAGACCCTGCTTCAAGACTACTGTCCCTCTGAAAACATTTTCACACACAAAATGGAAATCCATACTTGTATAGCACTCTGAAGGAGAATCGTGTCACAGGACGGCAGCAATGACTCCATGTGAGGGTGTTGGGAAGGCCTTCCTGGGCAGAGATGACGGATTTGGCATCTGAAAGATTAGTGCATGTGAACAGGGGTGTGAAGGAGGGCGAAGGGACAGAGCTTTGGGGGCTATGGCTGAAGCAGGAATCGGATATTTGACGAAGNCTAGATTTTATTTCAAAAATGTATTTCTCAAGTTGTACTTGGTATTGTTAGGTAGTTAGAATAGGAAAAAGGAGTCCAAAATGGCGGTGGCTAAAAGACAAAGAAGGGAAAAGCCTGTGAAAATAGAACAAAGGAAGGTTGGAGAACAGAGTGAAAACCTCAGTTAAAACAAACAGCCCTCCTAGCTAGCCCAATTTACATAGGGCAGGCTCAGGTGAGGAGAAAAAAATCCATATAAAAAGAGCCAAAATTGGGCCCGGTGCTTCTCTTCTCTTCGTGTCTTCGCACGGTCAGCCTGCCTTCATGCCTCGAGTATGTCTTTGCTTTGCTTTCTAAATAAAACTGAGATATCACACGGAGCTGTCACACTGGTCTGTCCAAGGAAACTGCACGGAGTTGTAACACTGGTCTGTCCATTGCTTCAAACTTTGTTGTGATGAGACAGAACCGAGGAAACTACACACTTGCCCGACAGTATTGACCATATTGCTCTCTGATCTAGGAGCAGAAAGCAATATGGTCAATACCAAGTACAATTTGGGAAATACATTTCTTGAATAAAATCTAGAAGATGAATGAATCCCATGTGGCTTGATACATTTCTATGGCAAAGTCTATATTCTGAAGACTGGGAGGGACTAGTCCCTAAATGTGCAAGAGCCAGTTTCTATTATTAAATACGGCAGGTGTAATGACATGGTGTGGTTTTGTTGCTTCCCGAAATGCACAGGCAGACGGCATGGCATGACAAATAGAAAATGATATGACAGGATATTAACACTGAAAAATGGTCTCAAGGCAGAGGAAATGAGGGAAAGAAGCTTTTTCAATCTGACAACTGACCCAAAACATCTATCATAAAGTGCAAACATCTTAAATTTTTTAAAAATATGTATTGCTCTGAGCCATCATCAGAGTCACCCTGTGTGAATCAGAAGCAGCAAGTATTTAAAGGTTATGAGGAGGAAGAGAACAGAGGTTCAGAAAAAGTGAACATGGTTTTCTCTAATCAAAAGAAGTCTCTGATAGAGATGAATTTTGCTTCTCTCTAAGATATCAACGCTACAATGCCTGGGACATAATAATGTTAACTGTTAACTGGGGGGGGGGGGCATAAATTCACCAAATACTAACCAAAATCAAACCACGATTATTGCTTTTGGTGTCATATTTCAGAAAATAGTTGAAAACTTTGTTGGCTCAAGTAAGTTTGGTTGCTCAGTTTTATGATTTGAAAAATATTAATTTATCCATCTATTTATTTGCAGTATTTATGCCCTTTATAGAGATAAATCATGAAATGGCACCATTTCAAATATGTAAGCATCATGTAGTAAAAAAAATTAACATATATGAAGGGATTCTCTGATGGTCTAGTGGTTGGGACTCAGCACTTTCACTGCCACTGGCCTGGGTTAATTCCTGGTTGGGGGATCTAAGATCCCAGAACCCGCACAGTGCAGCCAAAAATACATAAAAATTAGCATAAGTGATATGTAGTTTATACATTTCTTTGGTTTAACACTGTACTTTTTCAATGGAGTCCAGATAAAAACGAAAGCAACACCCTGACTGTTATTTTAGAGATATCAATGAATCTGAGACAGCAATGAAATCTTTTCTTATATAGTCAACACAGAAAAAGACAAAGTCATTTTCACAAAATTTTAATCTAACCAAACCTGAGGGGATAATTTAATAAAATTGCTACCTCGTAATAGTTATCTCTAACAAAGTAATCAAGCGCAAAATACCTGTTTTACAAGTAATTTGAAAGGCATCTCATTTGCATGAATCTTAAACACATGCATTTTTCTAATAGCACCATTTTCTGTCACTAAGTTTTCAGTAAATATGTGATTGATAATATTCAGTCATTTTTTTGGATTCAAGCTCATGTCTATGAAACAGTGATGTCTAAAGAAATTAAATGGTATTAAGGATCCAAAAGAAACCAAAACCAAAATAATCATATGATGATTTCTGGGGGGAAAAAGGTAAAAGTAAAATGAAAATTAACCACTCTTGCTTGTGTAACTGTTAGCTTTTTGTAATTGATTACACAAATGAACACAGTTCTTTTAAGTTAGAAAACGATTCCTGAAAGCTAATGCAGTAATTATCGTGCAAGTTATCTAGGGAATCTAAGACTGATTATTGAAGCTCAAAAATCTTCTGCTAGGATAAAACCTGCTTCCCAGAGCTTCACAAAATCGTTTTCAGGGGTGAAGTAGAGGAAGTAGAGAACAAGGAGCAGGGAGTATTTCAAAACATGTGTAAGTATTTCAATGTTACTGTCACAGGGAGGAACACATCTGACTCCACATTGGATCTGTTTCTTTTACTTTAATATTTGTATTCTATTGCTTTTGCTACAAGTTAATCATTAAAGAGATGCTGTGCTCAGTCACTCAGTCATGTCCAACGCTTTGTGGCCTCATGGATTGTTGCCTGCCAGGTTCCTCCATCCATGGAATTTTCCAGGCAAGAATACTAATGAAAGTTAAAATCACTCAGTCGTGTCCAACTGTTTGCAAGCCCATGAACTATACAGTCCATGGAATTTCCAGGCCAGAATACTGGAGTAGGTAGCCATTCCCTTCTCCAAGGGATTTTCCAACCCAGGGATTGAACCCAGGTCTCCCACATTGCAGGGGGATTCTGCACCAGCTGAGCCACCAGGGAAGCCCAAGAATACTGGAGTGGGCAGCCTATCCCTAGGGACTCCAGGAGATCTTCTGGACCCAGGAATTGAACTGGGATCTCCTGCATTGCAGGCAGATTATTTACCAGCTGAGCTACCAGGAAAGAATACTAGAATGGATTGCAATTCCCTTCTCTGGGTGATCTTCCAACCCAGCGATCGAATCTGCGTCTCTTGATAAAGACCTTTGCTGATATATTCCTGGCTCCCAGTACTCTTGCCTGGAAAATCCCATGGATGGAGGAGCCTGGTAGGCTGCAGTCCATGGGGTTGCTAAGAGTCGGGCACGACGCAGTGACTTCACTTTCACTTTTCACTTTCCTGCATTGGAGAAGGAAATGGCAACCCACTCCAGTGTTCTTGCCTGGAGAATCCCAGGGATGGGGAGCCTGGTTGGCTGCCGTCTAAGGGTCGCACAGAGTTGGAGACGACTGAAGCAACTTAGCCGCAGCATAAGACTAGCTCTCCATCATAAATTTTGACTTAGGAATGCACCCACTGCCTGCAAGCACATTCCCCCACACCCTAAGTTAACTCTACAATTGTCACAATGGCCCCTTGAGATGTGAAGTACAGCTCTGGGTCACCATCCACCTGATTCTACTCTGTAAGTAAGTTGCTACATAATAATAAATGGATCCACTGATTATACGGAGCTACCTGCCTCAATCTTCAATCTCAAGATACCTTCTCAGTGCAGTGGGAAGGTTTTATTACCTCTGTCCTCAGACACCATGGAAAAGACCAAAATTCAAAATGTGAAGTTGTCTTTAATGGATGCATACTGAATGTGTACCATCATAAAATAAAAAAATTGTTATATCAAACCATTGTAAATTGGAAACCATCTATAATTTCTTAAACTGAAATCCAGATTAAATTTTATGCAAATCATACGTGTACCAACTTATGCTTGGGGGAAATAATTGTAATATGAAAATTAATAAATTTTAAAAGCAGAAGGCAGACAGCTTGACGTTCTTGAAAGTGAAAGTGTTAATCATTCAGTCATATCTGACTCTCTGTGAGCCCCCAGACTATAGCCCACCAGGTTCTTCTGTCCATGGGATTCTCGAGGCAAGAATACTGGAGTGGGTTGCCATTTCCTTCTCCAGGGGATCTTTCCAATCCAGGGATCGAACCTAGGTCTCCGGCATTGCAGGCACACTCTTTACCATCTGAGCCATCAGGGAAGACCTTGACATTCTTAATTTTGTACAGTTATTTGCAAATGAAATTATATGTCAAGGAAGAAAAAAGAGGGCTGAGATTTTCTTTTTTCTTGAGTATTTTTTCCCTTTACTACTGTAGTATCTGTATACATCACTCAGGCTTCCCATGTACCTCAGATGGTAAAGAATCTGCCTGCAATGAAAGAGACCCGGGTTCTATTCTTGGGCTGGGAAAAATGCCTGAAGAAGGGAATACCTACCCACTCCAGTATTCCTGCCTGGAAAATTCCATAGACAGAGAAACCTGATGGGCTTCAGTCCATGGGGTCACAAAGAGTCAGATACGACTGAATGACTAAAACTAGCACTAGCTATACATCACACATTTTTACATTAAATCATAAATAGTCACACTGTTGGGGTTTCTCAGATGGTACGCTGCTAAAGAATCCGCCTGCAATGCAGGAGACTCAGGTTCAATCCCTTGGAGAAGGCAACGGCACCCCACTCCTGTACTCTTGCCTGGAAAATCCCATGGATGGGGGAGCCTGGTAGGCTGCAGTCCATGGGGTCGCTAAGAGTCAGACATGACTGAGTGACTTCACTTTGACTTTTCACCTTCATGCATTGGAGAAGGAAATGGCAACCCACTCCAGTGTTCTTGCTTGGAGAATCCCAGGGATGGGGGAGCCTGGTGGGCTGCTGTCTATGGGGTTGCAGAGTTGGACATGACTGAAGCAACTTAGCAGCAGCAGCAGCAGGTTCAATCCTTAGAGCAGGAAGATGCCCTGTAGTAGGAAATTGCAATCTACCCCAGTATTCTTGCCTGGGAAATCCCATGGACAGAGGAGCCTGATGGGCTATAGCCCATGGGGTCAAAAAGAGTCAGACAATGGCTAAGCACCTGAGCACACACATTCACTTTTATTTCTTGTCTCTCCAAATGGTTTACAATTTCCTTGAAGTCAGTAAGAAAACCTTATATCTTCTTGTTTTCATGCATCTATTTATTTAATACATATTTATTAAGGTTCTACTTTGTGCCTGACACTGTATCAGGCTTAAGCCTGTTCTTTGACATAGTAAACCCAAAACAAATATTTATTGATAAATAAAATACATGCCCTCTACTAGCAAGTAGCACATTCATTTTAGAAACACTTATAAAAGCTCTCTGATTTTGAGATCCTGTGACCACAAAAATTCCATAATCTTCAATAGCTCTTAGGTGTCAACTTTTGGGAGTTTCAATAATCAGGCTACAGCTGGATTTAGAATATACTCACTTGCTCATATTTTTCACAGTTTAGTGTAACTTTTGTTATTCCTGCTAAAAGAATATTACCACTTTTCACTTTTCTTCAATTTGGTATAAATTGCTATAAATAAATAAAATAGAAAATATTTAGCCACTTGACAACTATAATAATAGGGGACATTTCTATAATGCCAGCTTTATAAATAAGCCAGAAACTCTCCAGATTTGGCAAGCTATATCAGTAAAAACTGAGGAAAATGAATGGTTTATTATAATTTAATGGCACAGATTTCTGTCGAGGGTTTATGTAATTTAGTTTACAAATATGCCCATAAAAAGAACATTTTAATATAATAAATATTCAAATAAATAAATAAATGTCACCATGACTCTTCTCTTGAGTGACAACAAACAGTTAGTATTATAGCCCCAGATGTTTACTTACACTGGCCCTGAAAGATAGGTAGACCACTGGGTAACCATCATGGTTATGGATGCACTTTTTATATTGAGACAGTTCTAAGGGGAAAATGGCCGATCTATCTGCATACCATCCAGCTATACAGTATCTATCCATCATCATTTGTACCAGTTTCCTTAATACAGCTTTGGATTCGAAGAGATTCTTGATTTTTAGTGTGCATGTACACACACACATACACACAGAAAGAAGGAAAAACCTTTAAAAAAAATTCTTTTTTAAATTAAAAGAAAGTTTCTTTTGAGCTGGCCCACGAGGCATTTGGGGCCTTAGTTCTTTGGCCAGGGATCAAAACTATGTCTCCTGAAGTAGAAATGCAGAGTCTTAACCACTGCACCAACAGGCAGTCCCAAGAAATCTCTTTTTAATCGAGCTAGACATTGGGAGTAACAACTGGCAGGGATCATTCAAGGCTCATAAGGAGGTTCTCTTCTTCCAGAGTGGATTATTTTTCTTCTATAGATGTGTAGAAAGAATGTTTATTATGAGGGGTTGGCTCGCATGATTATGGGGACTGAGAAGTCCCACGATAGGCTATCTGCAAGCTGGAGGTTCAGGAAACCAGTGGTGTAGTTCCAGTCCACCCGCAAAGCCTAGGGACTAAGGGAGCCAGTGGCATATGTCCCAGTAGGAGTCTCAAGGCTAACAGCAAAGGAGAAGATGAGTCTTCTCCTTAAGAGAGAGCACACTGGTCCTTCCTCAATCTTTTTGTTCCAACTCAGGCCCTCAATGAATTAAATCAGGAGTCCCAAGGACTGGTCTATGGCCTGTTAGGAACTGGGCCACACAGGAGGAGGTGAACGGTGGTGGGTGAGCGAATGAAGTCTCATCCGTATTTACAACTGCTCCCCTTCGCTCACATTGCTGCCTGAGCTCTGCCTNTCCAACTCAGGCCCTCAATGAATTAAATCAGGAGTCCCAAGGACTGGTCTATGGCCTGTTAGGAACTGGGCCACACAGGAGGAGGTGAACGGTGGTGGGTGAGCGAATGAAGTCTCATCCGTATTTACAACTGCTCCCCTTCGCTCACATTGCTGCCTGAGCTCTGCCTCGTGTCAAATCAGCAGTGGCATTAGATTCTCTTAGGGGGACGAACCCTACTAAGAACGGCCCATGGGAGAGATTTAGGTTGTCCACTCCATACGAGAATCTAACGCCCGGTGATCTGAGGTGGAGTTGACTCAGTGATGCTAGTGCCGCGGAGCGGCTGCAAACGCAGATTATCATTAGCAGAGACGACTGCACAGAGACCATAATAACTCAGCTTCTTGCAGACTCACATCAACACCTCACTGATAAGCGAGTGGTAACTGACAACTGTATAGCTGTCTCATTATATACTACAATGTAATAATAATAGAAATAAAGTGCCCAATAAATGTGATGTACCTGAATCATCCAGAAACCAGCCCTCCATCCTAGTCTGTGGAACACTGTCTTCCACAAAAATCAGTCCCTGGTGCCAAAAAGGTTGGAGACCACTGGATTAAATTATGCCCCAGGATTATTTTGTCTTTATCAGCCATCTAAGCTGATGGCAGATCTAAGTCCAAGTGAGGATGGAATTAACTTCAACGGAGCTTCAGCTGTGGAGAAAACTGGTCTTCTCTAGGGTTTGCTGGAAGCACTGCTCAGTGTTTCTGCTTCTCCCCCACGCTTTTGCTTTTTCAACCAGCAAGTTCCTTGTGAGGAAAAGTAGCTTCAAAGGCAGGTCTCCTCTTCTGGATCTTTGTCCTGGAAATTCCCCCTGCCTTGGGAGGTCCCCATTGCCTCAATGGGGTGTTTAGTATGCTTTGTTTTGCTTTTCTTATTCTCAGGAGGTTTGCTCTAAGTCAACTTTACAGCCAGAAGAGGAAGTCCCTTTACCCCTATATCAACTGTCAATGCCACTACTCATCTAGTACTCCCAGATAAATATCGGGGACTGATCCTCAGTAGTTCAATCTTTCTCTCTCTCCTTTTTTGCCCACTCTGCACTTGTAGAAACGTCTCTCAAAACCAGACTCTTCTGCTACTCACTGACCTTGATCAACCAGGTTACAATTGCCTGTGCAGTTTCTATCTGATCTTCCTGCCACAAGAATCTTTCAAATCTAGTCTTCAGTAGGACTGTGTCCAAGTTCATTTAAGCTGCTATAACAGAATGCTATAGACCAGGTGGCTTATAAATAACAGCAATTTATTCTCACAGCTCTGGAGGTTGGGAGTCCAAAATCATGGCGTTGGCCAATTCAGAGTCTGGTGAGAATCCACTTCAGGGCTCTTAGGCAGCTGTCTTCTTGCTGTGTTCGTACATGATGGAAAGGACTAAACAGCAGTTCATGGAATATTTTATAAGATCATAAAGCCTATTTATGAGGGCTCCACCCTCATAACCCAATCACCTCCCACCTCCCCAAAGCTCTACCATCTCACTGGACATTCGGTTTTCAATCTGACTTTTAAGGGGGCACTTTCTGACTCTAGTGGACAATGTAGCATCAAATGTCCTGGAGATTAAATAGTTAAACAGGAATCTCGCACTCCGAAATGCTAGTTAGGAAAGACAATGGAATCCTCCAGGAAGTTATGACAACCCTGTGTCTACTCAGTGAAAGAAAGATGTTCCTTTTTGGCTCTGAGTCAATCAAGAAGTTTCTCATTCACCCAATGGGAGTTACCCACAAGCCACCTTCAATTAGCATCAGAATCAAAGGTAGCTGATCTAATGACTCCAGTATATACTGACGGAAGGACCCTACAAGCAGGAGAGCTACCTCCCCACCCCAAGGAGAAGTGAGCAGCACATACTTTTTAGAGAATCTCAGGGGGAAACCAAGTCTCTTTATTAAGAATTTGATACAAAGTTTGTTCTAGNCAGAATCAAAGGTAGCTGATCTAATGACTCCAGTATATACTGACGGAAGGACCCTACAAGCAGGAGAGCTACCTCCCCACCCCAAGGAGAAGTGAGCAGCACATACTTTTTAGAGAATCTCAGGGGGAAACCAAGTCTCTTTATTAAGAATTTGATACAAAGTTTGTTCTAGTTTATCCATAAGATGTCACAGGAAAACCCAAATGAACTTTTTGCCCAACCCAATAAAACAGGAACTAGTAAAGATAAGAACATATTTCTGAATTTTCATAACTTGGCACAAGACAAAACCTGTGCTGATGCGAAGCAAAAAAAAAGCAGAGCAATGTAGCCCAGGCAGACACAGCAATACCTGGCTTGGCTTCACCCTATGAGCAGCTTTAAGAGGAGGAAGGGGATACACAAAAATAAACTCAAAATGGATTAAAGATCTAAACGTAAAACCAGAAACTATAAAAAATCCTAGAGGAGAACATAGGCAAAACACTCTCTGACATAAATCACAGCAGGATCCTCTATGATCCACCTCCCAGAATACTGGAAATAAAAGCAAAAATAAACAAGTGGGATCTAATTAAAATTAAAAGCTGCACAACAAAGGAAACTATAAGCAAGGTGAAAAGACAGCCTTCTGAATGGGAGAAAATAATAGCAAATGAAGCAACTGACAAACAACTAATCTCAAAAATATACAAGCAACTCCTGCAGCTCAATTCCAGAAAAATAAACGACCCAATGACAAAATGGGCCAAAGAACTAAATAGACATTTCTCCAAAGAAGACATAAGGATGGCTAACAAACACATGAAAAGATGCTCAACNAGCCTATTTATGAGGGCTCCACCCTCATAACCCAATCACCTCCCACCTCCCCAAAGCTCTACCATCTCACTGGACATTCGGTTTTCAATCTGACTTTTGAGGGGGCACTTTCTGACTATAGTGGACAATGTAGCATCAAATGTCCTGGAGATTAAATAGTTAAACAGGAACCTCGCTGAAATGCTAGTTAGGAAAAACAATGGAATCCTCCAGGAAGTTATGACAACCCTGTGTCTCCTCAGTGAAAGAAAGATGTTCCTTTTTGACTCTGAGTCAATCAAGAAGTTTCTCATTCACCCAATGGGAGTTACCCACAAACTACCTTCAATTAGCACCAGAATCAAAGGTAGCTGATCTAATGACTCCAGTATATACTGACGGAAGGACCCTACAAGCAGGAGAGCTACCTCCCCACCCCAAGGAGAAGTGAGCAGCACATACTTTTTAGAGAACCTCAGGGGGAAACCAAGTCTCTTTATTAAGAGTTTGATACTTAAAGTATTGGGCTGGCAAAAAAAAAAAGTTTGTTCTGGTTTATCCATAAGATGTCACAGGAAAACCCAAATGAACTTTTTGCCCAACCCAATAAAACAGGAACTAGTAAAGATAAGAACATATTTCTGAATTTTCATAACTTGGCACAAGACAAAACCTGTGCTGATGCGAAGCAAAAAAAAGCAGAGCAATGTAGCCCAGGCAGACACAGCAATACCTGGCTTGGCTTCACCCTATGAGTAGCTTTNGTTTATCCATAAGATGTCACAGGAAAACCCAAATGAACTTTTTGCCCAACCCAATAAAACAGGAACTAGTAAAGATAAGAACATATTTCTGAATTTTCATAACTTGGCACAAGACAAAACCTGTGCTGATGCGAAGCAAAAAAAAGCAGAGCAATGTAGCCCAGGCAGACACAGCAATACCTGGCTTGGCTTCACCCTATGAGTAGCTTTAAGAGGAGGAAGGGGATACACAAAAATAAACTCAAAATGGATTAAGGATCTAAACGTAAAACCAGAAACTATAAAAAATCCTAGAGGAGAACATAGGCAAAACACTCTCCGACATACATCACAGCAGGATCCTCTATGATCCACCTCCCAGAATACTGGAAATAAAAACAAAAATAAACAAATGGGATCTAATTAAAATTAAAAGCTTCTGCACAACAAAGGAAACTATAAGCAAGGTGAAANTAGAAGGAAATGTTCCTGATTGTCAGTTGGCTTCTTCTACTTTTCTTTTTAACAACACATTATGGGACTTTCCTGGTGGTTCAGTTGTTAGAAATCCACCCGCCAAAGCAGGGACACAGGTTCAACCCCTGGTCCAGGAAGATCCCACAAGCGGCAGCACAAATAAGCCTGTGCACCACAACTACTAAGCCTGCGCTCTAGAGCCTGGGAGCCACAGCTACTGAGCCATGCTCTACAGTGCACGGTCCACAAAAAGAGAAGCCACTGCAATGAGAAGTGGCAATGAGAAGCCTTTTCCAAATAAAGGCTTGCAAACACTCCCCGTTTGGAAGCCTCTTCTTCCCAAAAGGAGACTCGCTTCCCTGCATGCTGTGAACTTGGCTTCCAGCCCTGGGCGAAAAGCACTCCCTGGAGGTCTTTTCTCAGGGGCTGGTTCCCCTGAGCTGGGGCTGTGGTAGGGAGCCGAATGCATAGAAACATTGTTATAGAAACAAGTAAACCCCAAGCATCACAACTAGAGAGTAGCTGCCACTCACTGTACAGAAAGTCCATGCATAGCAAGGAAGACTCAAAACTGTCAGAAGTAAAATTAAAAAACAAGCAACAGAAAACCCCAACACATCACTTATTCTCTCCATAGAGAAAATGTACAAAACATTTTTTCACTCATATTATTTATGGAAAAACTTTTTACCTGAAATTCTCATATTCTTCTACGTGTCGTTTCCATGGGCAGCTCTGGATATTTGTGATAATCTGAAGATAGTCATCCTCTGAATACCTAAAAGTCAAATGTCAATGAAATTAGAAAATAAAGATCTCACTTATTGATAAATGAATATATGTCATCAGATGACATTTATAATCTACTCATTCTAGTCCTCTAAATCTTTTCTTAAATAAGGTGATATAGACACAAGTAAACCTCATACTCATGTCAAGACATCTAGGAGCATGCAATTCACAAATAATTATTATGTTGGTCAAGGAATGTATAATTTGCATGCATCATAAGTCAAGTTTAGTATTACAAACCAACCAACAGCACATCAATTCACACCCATATCTAATGGCTATTTCACCTTAGGTTTTCATTAACAGATACATATATTTTCTAGACATTTACCATAAATATAAAGTTTATCATCTTTTTCAGACTCTAAGTTGATAGATTTCCCTTGGGATATATGGAAAACATTTCACCCAAATAATCATCTTAACCTTTGATTTTGAACAGAACATTTAAAAAACAGATTAGGACAGGTTAAAAGAGATGTATCCTGGGCATAAAAAATCTACAGACACAACTGCACAGTATGGCCAGTTCCCAGGCCCTGGTAGACCTCCCTTCATCTGAAATTTCATCGTTAATTAATAACTCCTTTAATCATAAAATAGCCTCTAGTCTTTAAGGGTTATCAGTTAAAATGCATATATCCTTCTGAGTGAAAAAAAAAAACCCTTAAATTTCCTTTCAATTAATATCATAGTCCTTAGTTGCCAGCTATGATCAAGGTTTTACAATAAAGAGATGGAGTAGATGTTGGTGAGTGGGTGAGGAAGGCAGTAAAGAATCTTGTCAGGAAAATATCTTCCCCACCACCACACAGTACAATGCATTCCCTCCAAACTTTACCTCTAAAAGACATATTTATTAGAGATCTGGAAGGTAGTCAACCAAGTAACTCCTTTGCCCTTGAAATTTACCTGCCTTTCGGGTATTTCTCTTGTCCATGTTGTCACCAAGATTAATCAAAGATATTTTCTCTTGGTTCCCACTGAAGAAAGGTTGAAAATCTTAAAAGATCTTGCTAAATACTAAAGGAAAAGCAAAGCAAAGAGCTACTATAGAAGAGATTAAAAATAGTTTTAGGGACTCCTTCAGTGGTCTAGTAGTTAAGACCTTGCCTTCCAATGCAGGGAATGTGAGTTCAATTCCTGGTCAGGGAGCTAAGATCCCATATACCTTGCAGTCAAAAAAGCCACAATATAAAACAGCAGCAACAGTGTACCAAATTCAATAAACACTTTAAAAATGCTCCACATTTTTTAAACAGTGTCTTAAAAAGAACGTTTTCCTTGCATACAGGCTTCATTTTATATTACCCCCCACCCCGGGCCCCAAGACTTGTCACCAAGGAACTTGAGAAACCTATACTTTAGCCTCATAGCTTTGTCTAGATGTGACACATCCCTGCTGCAATGAGGAGTTGCCTGCCTCCACATGGTGACAGTTATCTAAAAGTTGTTGTTGTTTAGTCACCAAGTCACGTCCGACTCTTGTAATCCCATGGGCTATAGCCCTCCAGGCTCCTCTGTCCATGGGATTTCTCAGGCAACAATACTGGAGTGGGTTATCATTCCCTTCTCCAGGGGATCTTCCTAACCCAAGGATCAAACCCAAATCTCCTGCACTGCAGGCAGACACTGAGGTACCAAGGCAGGGNTAAAAGTTGTTGTTGTTTAGTCACCAAGTCACGTCCGACTCTTGTAATCCCATGGGCTATAGCCCTCCAGGCTCCTCTGTCCATGGGATTTCTCAGGCAACAATACTGGAGTGGGTTATCATTCCCTTCTCCAGGGGATCTTCCTAACCCAAGGATCAAACCCAAATCTCCTGCACTGCAGGCAGACACTGAGGTACCAAGGCAGGGCAATTTCATATCTAAGCTTAGTCTAGAACATTAAAATTCTCATTCATTTCCAATCAGAATAAAGGTGTACTGTGCAATTTCATATCTAAGCTTAGTCTAGAACATTAAAATTCTCATTCATTTCCAATCAGAATAAAGGTGTACTGTAAAATATATAGTCTTTAAAATGTTTTGTTTTCATGAGGTATATCCTCCAATAAATTGTAGCTGGCTCCAATTTAACTTAATATTGAAAGATGTTAATCATAATGTATCTAATTTTACCAGTAAGTTAGCTGTCTAGAAGGACTTTTGACTTTAAAGTCCTTGATGTTTATTTATTTTGTTTGTTTCTTCTTCTTTTTTTCTTTTTTTAAATTTTATTTTGTATTTTTAAGATTTTTTTTTGATGTGGACCATTTAAAAAATCTTTATTGAGTTTGTTACAATATTCCTTCTCTTTTATGTTTTCTTTTCTCTTTTTTTTTGGCCCAGAGGCATGTGGACTCTTAGCTGCCCGGCACCCTCTGTACTGGAAGGTGAAGTCTTAACTTAACTACTGAACCACTAAGGAAGTCTCTATAGTCCCTAATATTTAAAACCAAGTTGAATACATTACAGAAGACCTATCTTCTATTAAAGGAGAAATACTCTTGGCAATTTTACAGTCAGAAGACAACACTCGAGCTACCTGGGGTTGCTATGTTCAAAGAATCTCTTTTTATGTCCAGTCTAGAAAGGAAGCATTATCCTCTGATATTATAAAGGGGAAGACCAGAGAATAAGAAATTGAAGTGAGCTGAAGGGAGTTTTCCCCCCCTACGTGCTTGCCCTTTTCTACTAAAAAAATAAATCACCAATCAGCTTTTTTTGAAAATTAAGATCACCACAGTACTATCATGATTCATAAGCAGGGAGCACGGCTAGAGAAGGAAAGAGCATGTAAGTGTCACAAGCGTGGGCAAATTTGTGAAATAAATGTGCCTCTGTAACAGTTTTCTGTTGGGCTTCCCTGGTGGTCCAGTGTGGTTAGGAATCCACCTTACAGCGCAAGGGACACTGGTTTGATCCCTGGTCCAGGAACATCCCACATGCCTCAGAGCAACCAAGCCCATGCATTACAACTACGGAGCCAGCACTCTAGAGCTCAGGAACAGCAACTACTGAGCTCTCGTACTGCAACTCTTGAGGCTGCTCAACTACTGAGAGCTGAGAGCTGCAACTACTGAAACTCGCACACCCTAGAGTCATGCTCCACAACAGGAGAGGCCTTTGTAATCAGAAGCTGAAGAACTGCAACAAATAGTAGCCCCTGCTCACTGCAAATAGAGAACGTCTGTATGCAGAAACAAAGATGCAGTACAGTCAAAAAATAAATAAATCTTAAAAAAAAAAAGCAACTTCCCTGTTGAGCTCTAAATCACACTTTCTGCAGATTTACATTTATAGTTGGTTTTCAGTTGCAAGGTACAGCCTTTACCCCACAACTGTGAGAGGCAGCTACCTATGATGTCACCCCCATTATGGATGACAAAACAAAGTTCTGAGATGAACAGCTTACTCAGTGTTGTATTATAAGCAGATGAGCTAAGAATTAAAGTCACATCTTTTGATTCACAGCCTGGCTCTCTTTCTAATATATCATGCTGCATCTCATCTATTTTCATAATGAAACTGAAAATTAATCCCATCAGAAGTATTTTCTGGTACCAAGACATACAATAAATCATACTAAATAATGCAGCAAGTTATTTTCAAAAGAATAAATAACGTCTATTTAAGTCATTATTAACGACATTCTAAATGAGATGTAGATTATAAATAATACGCAATGATACTAAGTAAATGTAATAGGAAATATTTTAATATTTTCTAAGACAAATATTGTATGATATCACTTACAGGTGAAATTGGAAAAAAAAAAAAAACTAGTGAATATAACGAAAAAGAAACAGATTCACAGATACAGGGAACAAACTAGTGGTTACCAGTAGGGAAGGACAAGACAGGAGTAGGGAATTAAGAGGTACAAACTACTGTGTATAAAATAAATAAGCTACAAGGATCTACTGTACAGCACAGGGAGAGAAGCCACTATTTTATATTAACTATAAATGGGGTACGGACTTCCCCAGTGGCTCAGTGGTAAAGAATCCACCTGCAACATAGATGTGGTTTGATCCCTGGGTCAGGAAGATGCCCTGGAGAAGGGAATGACAACCCACTCCAGGATTCTTGCCTGGAAAACTCCATGGATACAGGAGTCTGGTGGGCAACAGTCCATGGGGTCGCTGCAACACTGCTGCAATGAAGATCAAAGATTCTGAGTGCCGCAACCAAGACAGTACAGCCAAATAAATACAATAAATATATATATTTAAAGATATAAATAGAGCTTTTCAAAAGGTATAACTTATGGTTAATTATATTTTGGTTAGTTAATTAGTACTTTGGTCATCTGATGTAAACAGCTGACTCATTGGAAAAGTCCTGATACTAGGAAAGATTAAGGGCAGAATAAGAGGGTGTCAGAGGATGAGATGGCTGCATGGGATCACTGATGCAATGGACATGAACTTGGGCAAACCTGGAGAGATGTTGAGGGAAAGGGAGGCTTGGCATGCTGCAGCCCATGAGGTCGCAAAGAGTTGGACATGACTGGGTAACTGAACAACAACAGTGGTTAGTTAACTTAACCATTAAATATTTATTGGATACTTATTCGGTGCCCAGACCTTATCTTAGGATATTTATCTATCAATCCTACTTAAGCATTTGAGATACTAATTTAGTTTCCAATAACATCTCTTCATGGTGAAAGTCAGTTTTTCTGTCTATTGAAATGGATGAAGACACTCCAATAATATTAAGTCAGTAGGCTTCTACGTGGTATTCTATGTAGATCAAACATCTTTTGTAGTTAGTTTCTACAAAACCCCTGAAGAGCTCAGGCCTACATAAAAATACATTCTGCAAGTCAATATGGTGGTATAAGATTTTCAGTCAACACAGTCAATCATTTCCACAGGGAAATACTTTTTAAGGAATGGCTGATGAATGTGTGACAGCTAAAAAAGAGAACCATGTAGCAGACTGAACTGAGCTATGCACAGTACTGCCCTACCAACAGTTCATTCACTGAAGGTGGGAGAATTCAATCTGCATCGTTTTTAACTCAGCGAGACAGTAACTTTTCATTATAATGCTGTGGTTATCACTGGCATAGGAGAAAGAGCTCTCAAACCTTTATTCTCTGCATACTGTTTAGTGTCCCTCACACAAGTTAAATTTTCAAAAACTAGTTTTAGGAATGAATTCCTGAAGATGCTGAAGTTCTTCACAGTGTCAGTGAAATCTCCAAATTGCCACAGTTGAAAAAGTCAGAAACTTATTTTAAAGAATACTTTCTCTGTTCTGAACCATTAACTTGTGGGGTTTTGATAGTAATTACATGTTTAAGACACATGTTGGGAAATACTGCATACAGTGATTAACTTTAGCCAACCAAGAGGGAAGGGGTGTCTGTTTACAAGGGCTGGGGACATGGTAGAGAAAAGGCTACATGGACTGGTGAAGCATCCTTAGGTGACAAGAGAGACAGAGGAGGGAATCTGTGACCGCTCTAAGTTCACACACCACCCAGAAAGAGCTATAACTACAGGTATAGAAGCGGCCGCAGGACAGGAGAGATGGCCTTCGGCAAAGAATGAAGTCTTACCTCAACTAGGGCCACAGAGAGGAATCCTGGGAAACAAGTGCCCTTGACTTTATCTCTCCTCGTTTTCCACTCTCCTACCAATGACTTCTAGAAAGTGGCCCTAATCAGAAGCTAAAAATTATGAGAATCCAACTAAGGTGGACAGCCTCCTGAAGCACAGAGCAAGAATGAAAAAGACAGAAAGTAGACCTGGAAGGTTAAGAGAAATTTATAGCATAAACGGAAAGTCATTCACGGTGCTATTTATCAGAATTATTTGGGGGTAACAATTTGGGCTTCTCAGGTAGTGCAGTCGTAAAGAATCTACCTGCCAATACAGAAGACACAGGAGATCTGGAAGATCCCCTGGAGTAGGAACTGGCAACCCACTCCAGTATTCTTGCTTGGAAAATTCCACAGACAGAGGGGTCTGGCAAGCTACAGCTCAGGGGGTCACAAAGAGTCGGACAAGACTGAGTCACTAGCACTTACGTACGTACACACGCCCGCATGCCACAGTTTACTTCATTGGACTGATTTGATTAAAATGCTGAAATCAAGCAGTACTTCACTGTCAAAAAAATATAATTGTCAGGATCTTCTTCACAAACATCTGCAACATGCAAATACATCATCAGGACGGAAAGAATGAATAAATAATGAAGCGGCTATTTAACGTTTCCACATTCTCTCACAGCACTATTGCTGTATGATTCCTGAAGAAGGAAAAAAAGATGACCCCCCCCTTGCAAGTTCCTAGAAAGAAACTTTCAGACATAGAAGAGGATACTCAGAGTTTGAAAATCATAGTTTCCTAATCTTATACTATCAACATTTAGAACTAGGATCCTATATATCGCAAGGAATCAGAAAGAATCAATTAATTTAGTGTTTCTCCATCTCTTGAAAAGGAGCATCTAGTCAGAGTGAGCTAAGTCAATGAGCTGGCATGGATAGTGTACCTGGCAAGATCTTTAAACCATACCAGAGCAGCTAATAACCTTTTGCCTTTTAAATTCTTATGACTCATACAAGCCAAGTTATCTCTTCCTCCTGTGTCCTTTCTACCACCCTAAATCCTCTGAATATCTCCACAGCACTTACTTTTTGTTTTCATGTATTTACTCATTAAATACTTACTATCACTTATGTGTAAGGTATTCTTCTAGAGACTGATAATTAAAATAGTGAACAAAATGAATTTTTTAAAAAAATCCATGTTCTCATGAAATTTACATTGTAATAGGGGAATGTGGACAATAAATCTAATGCATGGTTCAGTTCAGTTCAGTTCAGTTCAGTTCAGTTCAGTTCAGTCGCTCAGTCGTGTCCGACTCTCTGAGACCCCATGAATCGCAGCACACCAGGCCTNATGTCGATAACCCTAACCCCCAGGACCTCCGAACATGACTGTATTTGGAGATAAGGCCTTTAAATTGGGGGTTAAATTGAAATGAGATCATTAGCGATCTCTTGGTCTCCTGAGACCACTAAGGATCCCTGGGTCCCATTCAGTCATGTCTGACTCTTTGCAGGCAGATTCTTTACCATCTGAGCCATCAGGGAAGCCCTAAATTGAAATGGGGCCCTTAGGGTGGCCCTGGTCCAATCTGCTTATGTTCTTATAGAGAAGTGAAATTTGTAGATACAGAGAGATCCCAGGAAGGTGGCACACACATAGGAAAGACCAACCAAAGAGAAAAGACCATATATCTATGCTTCATACATGTAGCAAGAAGGCAAGGAGAGAGACTTCAGAGAAACCAAACCTGCCGACACTGCCACCTCGGACTTTAAGGCTCTAGAACTATGAGAAAATAAATTTCTGTTGTTTAAGCCATCTTGCTGTTGTTGCTGAGTCACTAAGCACTGTAGCTTACCAGGCTCCTCTGTCCATGGGATTTCCCAGGCAAGAATATCGGAGTAGGTTGCCATTTCCCTTTTCGGGGGATCTTCCTGACCTGGGGATCAAACCTGTGTCTCCTGCACTGGCAGGTTCTTTACCACTGAACCACCAGGGAAGTTCTTTAAGCCATCTGCATGCGTACATGCTAAGTTGCTTCAGTCATGACCAAATCTTTGTGACCCTATGTTCCTGTACCCTGTTAGGCCCCTCTGTCCATGGGGTTCTACGAGCAAGAATACTGGAGTGGGTCNGGGGATCTTCCTGACCTGGGGATCAAACCTGTGTCTCCTGCACTGGCAGGTTCTTTACCACTGAACCACCAGGGAAGTT
Source organism: Neotragus moschatus (assembly GCA_006410615.1). NCBI lineage: Eukaryota > Metazoa > Chordata > Mammalia > Artiodactyla > Bovidae > Neotragus > Neotragus moschatus. The sequence continues at coordinate 849,056 of SJYA01001893.1, forward strand.
CTTTAAGCCATCTGCATGCGTACATGCTAAGTTGCTTCAGTCATGACCAAGTCTTTGTGACCCTATGTTCCTGTACCCTGTTAGGCCCCTCTGTCCATGGGGTTCTACGGGCAAGAATACTGGAGTGGGTCTCCTCCAGGGGATCTTTCTGACCCAGGGATCAAACCTGTGTCTCTTACGTCTTCTGCATTGGTGGGCCACCTTAAGGGAAAGCACTTAAGCCATCTAGTCCATGGTAATTTGTTACGGTAGCCCTACCAAACTATATATCAAGTAATACATAAATTAATAGCATGTTGAAGGATCTCATGTACTTAGTACTGTAAGGAAAGATAAAACCGAAAAGGAGGGAAAGTATGTGAAATAGGACTGCAATATAAGTGGGGTGGTCAGGGAAGACCGCCTGGGAGATAGGAGTTGGACAGAGATTTGGAGAAGAGTAATGATTAAGTAAACAACATACATATGGGGGTATGGGGATGGGAAGAACATTCTAGACAAAGGGAAGGATAATTGCAAACGTCAGAGGTAGAAGGGTAGGGTAGGGTATGTTCAAGAAACATCAAGATGGTCAGATTTGCTGGAAATCACACACGAATCACTCAGAAATCCATTCATGAAGGTGGAAGGTCACAGGAAATCTGACAGTAGAGGATTTGGTATTCAAAGCGTGGACCTCAGACCAGCACTACTGGCATAAAACAGTAAGAATATCAGAAATGCAGAATCTCAGGCCCTGTCTCAGACTTAACAGAATCAGACTCTATATTAAAATAAAATCCTGAAATGATTTTTAGACACGTTAAAGTTTTTAACAGCTTCACTGAAGTATAATTCACATACCATACAATGCACCCATTTGAAGCATAGAAGCCAGTGGGTTTTGGAGGATTCACAGGTATGCACAACCATCACTATAGTCAATTCTGGAACATTTTTGTCACCTCAGAAAGAAGTCTTATATGCTTCAGCTATTACCTCCTGCATCCCATAAATTCTGACATACTGTGTATTTATTTTCATTCATCTCTAATTATTTTCAATTTCCCTTTCTATTGCTTCTTGGACCCACTGCACAGTTAGGGATATGTTGTTTAATTTCTATATATTTGTGAGTTTCTAAATTCTTTCCCCTAAATATTCATTTAAAATTTCATTAAAATGTGGTCACTGTATTATTTTTATTCTTTAAATTTATGGAGGTTTGCTCTATAATCTAGCATATGATTTATTCTGGATAATGTTTTGTGTGCATGTGAAAAGAATGTATATTCTGTTGGTGGGTACCATACTCTAGATGTCTGTTAAGTCTGGCTGGTTTATACTGTTATGCACTTCTACCATTTTATTATTGACCTTCTGTCTGATATTGTATCCACTACTGAAACAGATTATTTAAGTCTCCAGTTACTGTTATTTCTTCCTTTATTTGTCAGTTTTTGCTTTGTATACTTTGGTGCTCTGTTATTAAATGCCTATGTGTTTATAATTATTATAACTTTCTCCTGGATTGACCCTTTTATGATGACAAAATCTGCTTTATTTCTACCAACACCTTTTGTTTTAAAGATTTATTTCTTCTAATATCAATATATCCACTCCAGTTTTATTTTTTTAATATTTTTTATGTGAACCATTTTTAAAGTCTTTACTGAATTTGTTACAATATTATTTTTGTTTTATGTTTTGATTTTTTGGCACTGAACCATGTGGGATCTTAGCACCTCAACAAGGGATTGAACCTCTATCCCCTGCATTGGAAGGCAAAGTCTTAACTACTGGACCTCCAGGGAAGACTCATTCCAGCTTTCTTGTGGTTACTGTTTGCACATGATATATTTCTCTATCCTTTTACTTTCAATCTATTTGTATATTTGAATCCAAAATGTGTCTTCTATAGGTAGCATATAATTTGATCATGCTTTTTAATCCAGTCTGACAATCTCTGCCTTTTGACTACATGATTTAATCCAGTCATATTTAATGTTACTACTGATACACTAAGATTTACCTCTGCCAATTTACTTTTTTTTTAATTTTTTTAAAATTTAAATTAATTCATTTTAATTGGAGGCTAATTACTTTACAATATTCTGGTGGTTTTTGTCATACATTGGCATGACATCTTTAATAATTTAAACTATATTTTTAGTGGTAGCTCTAGGCTTTACGATATATATCTTATCAGAATCAGCTTTCAATTTGTACTAGTTTAACTGTACTGATATATAGAAATAATACATAGCTCTCTTCCCTTTTTCTTCTTTGTGTTGAATTTTTGTTATACAATATTACAATATTAATGTTATAAACCAACTATATATTATTATGTTTGTTACTTTACCATTTGTAGTCATTTCCTTAGCCTGATACTTTGCTTCTACCACCCTCTTTGTGCTTTTTAGGCAAATATATTACACGTATATTTGAGAAGTGCTGCACCCCACTCCAGTACTCTTGCCTGGAAAATCCCATGGACGGAGGAGCCTGGTAGGCTGCGGTCCATGGAGTGTCTAAGTGCTGGACATGACTGAGCGACTTCACTTTCACTTTTCATTTTCATGAATCAGAGAAGGAAATGGCAACCCACTCCAGTGTTCTTGCCTGAGAATCCCTAGGACAGCNCCCACTCCAGTACTCTTGCCTGGAAAATCCCATGGACGGAGGAGCCTGGTAGGCTGCGGTCCATGGAGTGTCTAAGTGCTGGACATGACTGAGCGACTTCACTTTCACTTTTCATTTTCATGAATCAGAGAAGGAAATGGCAACCCACTCCAGTGTTCTTGCCTGAGAATCCCTAGGACAGCAGAGCCTGGTGGGCTGCCGTCTATGGGGTTGCACAGAGTCGGACATGATTGAAGTGACTTAGCAGCAGCAGCAGCCAGGACTTTGCAGGCTGCTGTAAGAATTTTGTCTTTTATTTTGAGTGAAACGAGAAGACATTAGAACAGAAAAGTGACCTAATCTAACTTACATTTTTTTTAATCTTTATTTTATTTTATTTTTTTATTTTNTGGGCTGCCGTCTATGGGGTTGCACAGAGTCGGACATGATTGAAGTGACTTAGCAGCAGCAGCAGCCAGGACTTTGCAGGCTGCTGTAAGAATTTTGTCTTTTATTTTGAGTGAAACGAGAAGACATTAGAACAGAAAAGTGACCTAATCTAACTTACATTTTTTTTAATCTTTATTTTATTTTATTTTTTTATTTTAAAATTTTTTATTTTTTATTTTTTTCCATCTCAGGTGTACAAAAGGTTCCAACTGTCTACTTCATTGATTCTCCAAGAGAGCAGGAATAAAAGCTAGAAGAATTAGAGATGTTTGCCAATATTGAAATAAAGATGGCTTGGACCAGGGTAGAAGTGATAAAGTGAGTAAGAAATTATCCACTTCTGGGTATGACTTCAAGGTCGCCAGTAAGATTTAATGATAGATAGATAGATAAAAATAAAGGAGTCAAGAATAACCCCAAGCATTTAGGTCTGAGTACTGGAAGAACAGACTTGCCATTAACTGAATGGTGAACAGTGTTGAAGTATAACATTCAGGGAGCAATCCAGGAGATCCTGTGAGATGTAAAAGGTTTGAGATTCCTTATGAGTATCGCAGGGAAGAGTTGACGGGGTAGAGGTAATATAAATCTGGAAAGAGGTCCAAATATAAATTTGGGAGGCATCAGTAGGTAGATGGCAGTTAAAATTCATGAGGTTAAATGAAGTCCTACAGGTATGAGAAGGAAGATAAATGAGACTGGAAGACTGAGTTCTGGGACACTCCAGGGTCAAAAGTGAGAGGAAATGACAAGGAATCTACAAAGAATGAGAAGGAGAAGATAAAGTATTGCAAAAATATGACTTTCTTTTTTTGTTTTGTTTTTTTGTTTCTTGTGTTTTTGTTTTCTATTTTTTTTTTTTTGCCACACAGAGTAGGATGTGTTCCCTGACCAGGGACTGAACCTGCTCCCCCTACAATAGAAGCATAGTGTCTTAACCACTGGACCACCAGGGAAGTCTTTGACTTTCTTAATGTACTGTCAACTGCTAAAGAGTAGAAATAATTTCTTTATCGCTATGTCCCTTAGGCAAGAGTTAAACTGTTCGCAACCATGCATACTTTGAAAAACCTCCCAGGGAGTCTGATACACACCTCCAGGTTGAGAACAATTGTCTCTGTGCCTGTTGTAGTGCTGGGCACAGAGAAGCTGCTGTGTGTTTCTGAAATTGAAATTTAATATATAATTAGAACATAAAACACCCAAATGCTTCAGATATTAGTTTTGAAATATGACAATAATTAGCCATCTGCCATGACCTTGCCAAGAGAAGTCACACTGATCCCCAAGTTACAGTTAGGGTAATTGTGCAAGACAAAGCTTACCTGCATATATTTACATTACAGATGCTTAAGTAGAATAAGTAACAAAATGTGAGCAAAGTATGTATATACTTAGTATTTTGGAGAGAGATAGCTTTTAAGTAGCTTTGCACTATAAAGTCAAATGCCTTTCTCTTCCCGTATTTGTGACTTGTGATTCTGTTTTCATTAGGAATGGAGCCATACAGTAGTGAGAACAGAACAGTCAGAATTTTATCCAAGCCCTGGATATGCCACTTCTAACCATCTCATGTTTGCAAGCCATTTTAAAACCCTCTGAGTTCATTACTTACACTTGTGGAATTAGAATAACGAAACTTACTCTGAAGAAATACTGCAAAGACTATAGATATACTTACATTTCCTTGCATACAGTAGGTCCACAAAAATAGCTGTTACTACCACTACTGAAAATTCAGTTTTGTTTCCACTGCAGACATGTTCAGTAGCTCAACTGTGTCTGACTCTTTGTGATCCCACGGACTATAGTCTGCCAGGCTCCTCTGTCCATGGAATTTTCCAGGCAAGAATACTGAGTGGGTTTTGCTATTTCCTACTCCAGGGGACCTTCCTGACCCAGGGATCGAACCTGTGTCTCTTGCGTCTCCTGCAATGCCATTTGGGTTCTTACCAGCTGAGCCTTGGGGAAAGCCCCTGTTTCCACTGACAAACACTTAAAATAATACACTATTTCAATCTTCAGTATGGTAACAGATGATACTAAGCAATTCTTGCCAAGTATCAACTAAGGGATTCCAATTAGAATTAGAATTATGCTGGTTATTTTCGAACATCAACAACCACACACAAATGTCATTATAAAAATTGTCATTATGATAAAAATATAATAGCATAAAGGATTATGAATTGAGTGGCCAGTTAGTTATCCATGGTTATATTATGAATTACTCCAAAACTTAGTGGCTTAGTTTTACAACAATAAACTATTACTGCCCAGTTTGTATAGGTCAGGAATTCATGAGTAGCTTAGTTGGATAATTCTGGGCTAGTAGCTCATTAGATTATAAAGTCAAGATGTAGGTCGAGGTTGAAGTGTCTACTTCCAGAGAGACTCATTGACATCGCTAACAAAGTGGTCCTGGCTATCGGCGGAAGACCTCAGGTATGTGGACCTCTCAATGTCCCCATGACATGGTAGCTGGCTTCCCCCAGAGCAAGCAACCTAAGAGAAGACAAGTCAGAATTATCAAACACTCTATGACCTGACCTTGAAATCACACCTCTTTGTTCCTGTGATATTATATTGGTTACACAGGGCAGTCCCCTTTAGTGAGGCAGGGGAAAAACATGTAAACACCAGGAAGGAAGGACTAGTGGGCACCATCTTGGAAGTTTGGCTACCAGAAATAGTAGATAAACAATACCTTTAATAATACTTGTTATATTTGAAAATGGTGAACAAATGCAATAGATTTGCTTTCTTTCTCCATCTCACTTCTGGAATTGGAAATGATTATTTTCAATTATTTCTTAATGACCTTAAATAAGTGTGATTATTTTTATTGCCACTGTTTTCCTATTAAAGGTTTCCTTCAAATGACTTGCTATTTGAGCAAGTACTAGGAATCCTTCTGATGTGAATACATAATCAAGACTGTAGTATAATGCAAAAGTCAGTGTTTCAATTTTTCTCTGAGGGAAAATTCAGTTTTATTTCCACTGACAAACACTTAATACACTATTCCAATTATCAGCATGGTAACAAATGATACTAAGCAACTCCTGCCAAGTATTAACTAAGGAATTCAGATTAGAATTATGCTGGTTAACTTCCAGCATCAACAACCACACACAAAATATTTTATTTTCCTCTTTCCCATTAACGGATTGCCTGACTCTGAAAAAAGTCACAACCCTATTTTTATCTTTAAACTGAGGGAATTTGATTGCTTAGAAAAATAAAAATTATATATAAGAAGGTATATGGATCAAAAGAATTTAAGAGACTATTCATTTCCTCAAGTTCTTAAATTGTATGATTGCTTATTTATTATGTTCTCTTTGAGGTACAGAATGATGGCTAAACCACCTTGACAGATTTTGCACACACAAAAAAGAAGTTTTTAGAGACTTCTATTACAGCCTTGTTATCAGTTCATCCACCCAACTTAAAATTTTGTATCAGCAAACAGAGCCACTGCTTTGGTTACCAACAAGTACGCCCCATGATATGAAGAACACACCATGTTGGTGTGAATGGCTATTTTGTGTTAACATCTCCTTTCTGACAAGGAAAGGAAGGAGGGATAGATTCCTGAGCCCTCAAAAACTGACCAGAAAAGGCAAATCAAAGGGTCAGAGCTGAAAAGACACAAAAATGAGGATATCTCTTGAAGAGGCAATGAAAGCACCATAGATTTAAAGCTGAGTGGACAAGCCATATATCACTCTATGCCAAGAAAATCTTGTCTATGACCACACACCATTTTTCCTGACAGACAACTTAAAACTTAGCAATACTTGCATTGTTAGCAGGCTGTCAAGTGATATGTTCACAGTCATGTTTTTTGAATCCTGATCTACCATAATTTATACTTCTTCTTTTCAAGCTGCAATTCAGGTCATGCTGTGCTCCCCAAGATAATAAACAGAAAGAACACAGGGCCAGTCTTCAATTTACTTTGCCTTTCACCTTGCAAACAGAGCCTTCGAACAAACATCTTTATGATGCCCCATTAAGATGATCCTTTCAGAAAATTCTACTGTTCTTGGTAATTTTAAACGGTACAGCATGAAACAGCTCATCAGACATACACACTCACCCAGCAGTGTATGGTTCAAGCCACACCTAGCTGATGCAAGCCTTTGTTCCAACCTTAATTCTGAGAATTTGAATTTTACCAAGAAAAGCTACTTGAAGGCAAGAGCCTTTTTCATGCCCTCATGACTGCACAGGAAGATGTAGGGCAGTGGCTTACATTCTGTAAAAATATCTCTAAATCTCTCCTTTCACCAAGAGCACTATTCAAGCGTTCAGAGGATGTAAGATATTGTTTAAACAAAATGTTTCCTTTCATCTTTAAGGAAGACCTGAGGGATCTATTGTCAATACAATAATAAGAACAGCTGAGCTACTTAATATTTCATGCATACGGTGCAGAAATATCTGGTTGACGTTACTGACTGGTGCTCTCTTTCCAAATCATGTAGCTGTTGCTGTACAGTATCCCAGCTGGGCACTACAACCCTCATGCTCATCATGAGACAACTACACTCACATTCTATTGGCCAATCCAAATCACATGACCCCAAACATATAGGCAGGCTGGTTCTAGCCAGTGGGATATGATGGGAAGTCATGCATGTCCCCTCCAAGCTGTGTGTACCTTCCCTATAGCACCCTCTGCTTCTGCAGCAATTCTCAGATCACCTGTTGAAGATGTCTGCATCATAGGATGGAAGGATCCAGAATCCCTGAGTCAGTAGTCAGAGAAGCGTTGCTTGATCAGGAAGGAAGGTCTATATGAACATGGTATGAGAGAGAACACAAGATTGTGATAGGATACTCTGTTTGGGGAGATTCTGTTAGAGCAGTTCATCTACCTCGACCAGATGGGAGAAACTGAACAAATAGAGATGTAACCTTTTTGGGTTCCATGATCACCTGGGAAAATAGAAGAGGAACGCAGGAAAAAAATGGTACAGTGACAGAAGCAGCCACACCCAACAGGGGGAGGAATGAGATCATTTCCTGGGTCAGCCCCTCTGAAGTATTTGCTCTTGAAAAATCAGCTCATTGGTCTGAAATGATGTGGACTAAGGTAGACAACTTGAATATCCATACAATTATCATTTTTTAAAAAGTAAGCAGAAAAGATCACAAATAATCTTTGCCATACTGAAAAATGCAAGTGATAAGATGCAGTGATAAGATGGCGAGGCAGCATTTTAGTATGGTATAATATTCTATCCAGGAGACAGCTGGTAAAAAGAGTTGAGGTGGAGAAACCAAGAGAAACATTCAAGGAGAAAAGATGAGGCAGGGAAGAACAGAAAACTTCAGATTCAAAGAGAAAAGAGCCAGAGAAGTTAAAAATAGTTTTCAAAAAGGAACTGAAGTTTATGGGCAGAGTTAGAGATGGTGAAGAAAAACCCTTTGAAGACCTAAGAAGTATATTCATTCACTTAGCACTTTAATTCCACAAACATTTGCTGAGTAACTACTATGTGCTGAGTCCTGAGACAGGCCCCACAGACAGAACCACGAACTCAGTCCTGGAGCTCATAGCCTTACACAGAAAATAAAGAATCCCGATGGTTTTCCCAATGCCAACCATTAGCTTTCTTTCACTCAAAAATGTAGTCAACCGATTCATGTTGATGTATGGCAAAGCCATCACAATATTATAAAGTAATTATCTTCCAATTAAAATTTAATTAATTAATTTTAAAAGACCAGTGGGAGAAAGAGCACTGCTCCCTCCCACTCTAACACCATCTTCCTAAATTCTGTTTTAGCATCTGAAAGGGGAAANAAAAAAAAAAAAGATTGCTTCTCCGCTCATTTGTAGCATGAGTAACATCTGGCAACAAGCCAGCAGGCCCAAGTTCCTGCCCCTTCAACACTCTGTGGCATCCACCTTGCAAATATGCCATAATGCAGCAATGCAGCCTCTGGCCTAATGCATTCCTATACCTGCCCAGCTAAGACTGCTGGCAACAAAATCACATGGGTAGGTGGGTTGGTGCCCTGATAAATCTATGGTGTCCAATACACTAGGCCTTTGGTGCCTTGACAATTCTATTCCGAGGGGCCACCTCCCTTCCCATTTCCCTCAACGGCTAACTGACACATTCACTGCTGTGCTACCTTCACCATTCTGTGCTTTTCTAACTTCTATAATCATGTTTTCTATTTCAGGAAAAAAGATGCTGCCAGGTGAGACTCGATGGTTAGCTATAAGCCATTACTTTCCATCTCAGAGGAAGAAGTATCTTTCCTCTTACAAAAGCAGAATCTGCCTGCTATCCCATCCCTTCCTGTCTCCTCAATGATCCAAGCCCCTCCCTTCAGTTTCTTCTTTTCTGAACCATTGCCCTTTCCCTTCTACTGTCGCCTCCTCCCCAGGTTCAATTCTCTCCCTTCTCAAAGTCAAAAACGAAACAGCTCATTCNCTCTTACAAAAGCAGAATCTGCCTGCTATCCCATCCCTTCCTGTCTCCTCAATGATCCAAGCCCCTCCCTTCACTTTCTTCTTTTCTGAACCGTTGCCCTTTCCCTTCTACTGTCGCCTCCTCCCCAGGTTCAATTCTCTCCCTTCTCAAAGTCAAAAACGAAACAGCTCATTCTGCTCTTCTCCTCTACCTGTTGCCTTACTTCTCCTTCGGATTTCAACCCACTAATTGTTTCTCTGCTTTTCCTACAAATCCACTCAACCATTCTTGGAAAGCATCACCAAATCCAGGGAAGATCTGAGGTCTCTTACTTAACCTCCCAGTAGCATCTGAATGGCTGACCACTCACTGGGCACCTGGTTCCCATCACAGTCCTTTCTGCTTGTTCTTCCACCTCTGACTGCTGATCAGGGTTCTCTGGCAGGCTCTTTCTTGGACCAGCCCATAGGTGTTGGTGTCTCCCATGGTTCTTCCTTTTCTGATTGTTATTTTAAAACTACTGATTGGCACCTAGTTACAGAACCCTCCAGGGCTCTCTCCAGATCGCCTATCTTCTCAGCCTGCCTGTTTTCTCCAAATATCTCAACCAACTTCTTTCCCTTCTGCTCTGTCCTTATGGCCCACAAGGTGAGTGGTCTCGCACTCATATCTGAACATGTCATTTCCCTGCCCGAACCTCTGCCAAGAACCCATCAGCCTCTGGACATGTCCCGTCGCTGGACACACAGAGCCATCCAGGACTTGGTCCCCGACTGTGATTCCAGTCTCATCTCTTCCTGACAGCTTGTTAAGCATTAACTGGTACAAATTTCTCTTTCTCCATTCCTTGCAAGTCTTACATTATGGATTCTGACTGCTTTTATTATTTAATTAGAGTATTTATTTGTTTGGTACTGGCAACCTAGCCTTCAGGCACATTTTCATCATTTCAGTATGTCATGGAGAAAAAAAAAATCTTTAATAAGATTGAGGGAGTGATACACAAAAATAAGCATTTCTGCTATCATTGTTATCGATGTGGCTGACTGCTTTTTAGAAATTCTATCTTCATAAGTCAGACTTGAAAACCAACTGGCAAGATTTCACAAAACAGCAGCAAGAAGCTTAGAGACTACAATGTCTCCTGCAAGCTAATAATAATTAAGGCTCTGATAAGGCAAAGACTATCTCTTAACTGAACAAGTGATTCAATCACTATAAAGTAATATCATCATTATTTAGAGGGTACCCACAAGGACCTGTAAAACACAGAGTTAATGACTTTTAATTAATGCAATATGCAATCAGTTCCCTGGACAAATGAAACATCCCAAAGAATGATTTCTCTTAAGTCACTAATGAGTTTCAAGAACCTTCAAATTGTGGGAACTTCTCTGGTGGTCCATGGTTAAGACTCTACATTTCCAATGCAGGGGGCACCCAGTTTAATCCCTGTTCAGGGAACTAGATCCCACATGCCCCAACTCAAGAGTTCACAAGCTGAAACTAAAAGATCCTTCATGCTGAAACTAAGATCTGGCACAACCAAATAAATAAATATTTAAAAGGAAAAACAAAAAAAAAAGAATCCAAATTCTATTTACAGTGCCCAGAAATGGGGCTAAACTGAACTGTGAATCTAATGAAAAGCTTAAAACCAAATCAATTTAGGTCTCTCTGAAGAAAGAAAATCTTAACAGATTAGAAATACAGCCTTACAATGGAAAGCCCAAAGCACAGAATTCTCCTATCACAGATCTTGCATGCTCCCTCTCTGTTGCTATGAAAAGGAGCTGATGAGCCATGAGTGCGTCCTGACCACCAGCTGAAATCCCTCTGTAGACTGGTGTGACAGCTGGCCTGCCAGCTCTAGGACAGAAGGGACAGTGGCCAACTGTGCTCACTTCAGGTTCATCAAGCAAACACCTGATCATCATATGCACCCCTGCCATGTAATTTCCCTGAGAGACAAAGGCAAACATTCCAGTCTAATGGGAGAGTTTAATTAGTCTCTTTTATTGACAAATTAATATTCTGGTTTATATATCACCCTCTTAGGAGTTTGGTAAACATAAGTCTGCCTTTGAAATAGCAATCGAACCCAAAAACTGAAAAAATCAAGTTTTGGTGCCTATAGAAATAGTGGCAGAACCTGGCCAGCCTCTGTTCAGTCACTCACCAGGTGTCTCTGCCATAGGGAACAGTGGCTACAGGAGAAAGGACAGTGGACAAGACCGTCTGCCTGCTTCCTCGGAGCAAAGAGTCTGGTGAGGAAGACAGACAAACAAGCACATGCTTACCATGCTGGGTCTTCAGAATGGATGCTGGCTATTTTCCAACATCATGTTAGTTTCAAGAAACCTTGAATCTGTATTTTGGTGGATGTCATTTAATTCAAAATATAAGAACTGCTTAAAAAATGACTACTTCCTTATACAGGAACACTGCAGGCACCTTCACTTGCAGAAATTTCTGCAAATAATCTCTGCTAACTTGGTCCATCTAGTCAAGGCTATGGTTTTTCCAGTGGTCATGTATGGATGTGAGAGTTAGACTGTGAAGAAAGCTAAGTGCCAAAGAATTGATGCTTTTGAACTGTGGTGTTGGAGAAGACTCTTGAGAGTTCCTTGGACTGCAAGGAGATCCAACCAGTCCATTCTGGAGGAGATCAACCCTGGGATTTCTTTGGAAGGAATGATGCTAAAGCTGACACTCCAGTACTTTGGCCACCTCATGCGAAGAGTTGACTCGTTGGAAAAGACTTTGATGCTGGGTGGGATTGGGGGCAGGAGGAGAAGGGGATGACAGAGGATGAGATGGCTGGATGGCATCACTGACTCAACGGACATGAGTCTGAGTGAACTCCGGGAGTTGGTGATGGACAGGGAGGCCTGGCATGCTGTGATTCATGGGGTCGCAAAGAGTCGGACACAACTGAGCAACTGAACTGAACTGAACTTGGTTTTTCATCTTAATTTTTACCTGTTTTTGGTAACTTTTGATAAAGATTTATTAATTAGCTCTGTTACTAAATCTGTTATTCTAATGTAGTCTGGCCCTCCACCATTGTTGAAAGATAGTTGTCAGAGATGGACAATCATAAATCTACAATATAAAATGAACACACATTACAGATGTTATTTTATTTCTCATGAAAGAACAGATTCAAAGGAGAAGCCACAGACAGACTTACAGATCAGGAATATTGAAACGAATGTGCAAAGTTAAGTCCACTGGACCTCTACCAGATTGGACACAATTTGCATATTTATAGATAAGAATTGTTTTGTGTTGCTATGAATTAATTATATCTTACAGAGTTGTAAAACTGTTTCCAGGAGGATTAGCATCAGATAACTCAAGAGATGTGTGATGTGAACAACACACTGAAGCACACAATGTCCCCAAACCACTAACAGCACCGGTGCCCACCACTATAACATTAAAGGAAGGATTGAGAGTAATGAACCTAAAAGACTTTCTATCAGGCTGGTTTGGCGAGAATCATCCCTTACCCTTGATGCTTCCTCCTCTGATCCCCACCTGCTCCTAGGCTATAAATCCCCATACTTCCTTGCTGGATTCAGAGTTCAGTCCAGTCTCTCTCCTCTATGGTAAATCTCCATTGCAGGAGTCCCTACACCCATTGTAGTAGTACTGGAAAAAGTTTTCCTTACCATCTTAACAAGGGTCATGAATAATCTTTTCTTTAATAGAGTTATTTTGCAATTCTATGTATTGAAGTTTAGAGCTAGCAACATAAAACAATTCTTGTCTACGGGCATGCAAATGAGTTCTGTCCAATGGAGAGAAAACACTCCCCTACAGTGGGAAAATCTGTTTTGCCTCCCTTGGCATGTTCATCTCCATATTCCTGATCTATAATCGTGTCTGCTCCTTTGAACTGGCTGTAACACATTACCAGGTTCCTCACTGATGAGTTAAATAAAATCTTTAAAAAGTGTTCATTTTCATATCTGTAAGAAAGACATGATTTTACTATTTTAACTCTCTGAATGAGTGTGCTGGAAGCATCTGCAAGTTGAATAAANTAATCGTGTCTGCTCCTTTGAACTGGCTGTAACACATTACCAGGTTCCTCACTGATGAGTTAAATAAAATCTTTAAAAAGTGTTCATTTTCATATCTGTAAGAAAGACATGATTTTACTATTTTAACTCTCTGAATGAGTGTGCTGGAAGCATCTGCAAGTTGAATAAACATTACCTTGATAAAGAGGACAAACTTTGGTGGCAAACAGCACAGCTCAGATGCCTGCTCTGCTACACACTAGACACTTAGCTCCTTAGAAACTATTTAACCCCTCTGTGCTTTCAGCTTTGTGTGCAAAATGGGGGTAATGCTATCTCTTTAATAGATTTGATGCAAAGTTTATAATAATAATGTATAAAAATACTCAGCATGGTGACTTGAACAGAGAGCCCACTTAGGCAGTACTCGGCAGTTCTCTAGGTGGCTGTCAAGGTCATGAATGCCTCCTGAAGTAGCTGCCTCTCAAATTGCAACATGGCCATGAATCACCAGGGAAATTTACCGCAATGCAGAATCTGGTTCAGCAGTTCTGGAAAGGGTCCTAATAGTATTGCAGTTCTAACCAGCTCCCAGGTGATGCCAACTTGCTAGACTGAGGATCACACTTTGAGTGACAAAGTTTTATAAGCCTCCTGGATCAAGTTCATCTGCCCTGATAATTTTTTCATAATAGTCTAGAGTCAGACTTGCAAGAAATGTGGGCCTGGACTTCCTTGATGGTCCAGTGGTTAAGAATCCATTTGCCAATGCAGGGGACATGGATCCCTGGTCCAGAAAGGTTCCACATGCTGCGGGGCAACTAAGCCTGTGCACCGTAATTACTGAACCTGTGCTCTAGTGCTCGTACATTGCAATAAGAGAAGCCCCCATTCTCTGCAACCACAGGAAGCCTATGCACAGCCACAAAGATCCAGTGCAGCCAAAAATGTAATAATAAATAAATATTTTTAAAAAGAAAGAAATGTTGGGCCTGACTTATGGCCAGAAGCACAAATACGGAAAAACAACTGGAAAAATTACAAGAGTAAAATGACTAGGTTACCATGTCTCTAAATAAGAGCTTTATTTTTCTTTTTCCTTTTTCATCTGAAGAGCTTGACCAAGGAAATACTGTAAAAGGAGATGTATGGTACTGAGAACATTTAACACAATTGCATTCCTGAGACAGACCCAGGGTTCATCCTCCCGGGAGCCCTGCTAGACAGCACACAGGTGGCCTCCAACAATTCCTAACACCTTTACTCAGGCTTAACCAGCTCAGCAAACAGAGCCCTCCAATGGGCATTATTCAAGAAAACTGGATGATGTTTGGAGGATACACTCTCTTCTAAAAAAAAGGCCAACAGACATGTGTTGGAAATGTATCTAAAATGTTTACCAAAATCCATGTTTAAACGTCCATATTTGGTATGTACCCTCAATCAAGAAATTATCTGTCCCAAAATATTTCTCTGTCAACTAATTTTAGGCTAAGTAACTTCAGTCGTGTCTGACTCTTTGTGACCTATGGACTGTAGCCCATCAGGCTCCTCTATCCATGTGATTCTCTGGGCAAGAATACAGAGTGGGTTGCCATTTCCTACTCCAGGGTATGTTCCCAATCCAGGGATTGAACTCCTGTCTCTTAAACCTTCTGCTCTGTCAACTAAGTACCTCTTCAAAAAAAAGTTGGAGAGGTGAGTTTTGAGATAAGACCTTTAGTGAGAAAACAACTCATTCACATTCCATATTGAATCTCTGGTACTGTCTGTATAGTAGTGGATAGTACTTGAGAATTTAAAAATCCTTAAATATTAGATACATAATCACCATTATGAAATAAGTTTAGTTATCAAAGAGCGAAAATCTTATAACCTTTAAGTCTATAGTTCATTTTTAGATATTCATATTTCATGCTCATTTTCAGGAAAGCATTAGTGAAACCAAGCAGGACTCTGTGGAGCCCTTCTGTGTACAAAAGCCCTTCCTTGCCCCACCTCCCCATTTCTGGTTTGTAGAAAAAGGCTTTTGTCTTCTAAGCCTTCCTGAGTTCCAATATGATTTTGGTGTTGACCATCTGGTGATGTCCATGTGTAGAGTCTTCTCTTGTGTTGTTGGAAGGGGGTGTTTGCTATGACCAGTGCATTCTCTTGGCAAAACTCTATTAGTCTTTGCCCTGCTTCATTCCGCATTCCAAGGCAAACTTGCCTGTTACTCCAGGTGTTTCNAAGGGGACGACAGAGGATGAGATGGCTGGATGGCAACACTGACTCGATGGATGTGAGTTTGAGTGAACTCCGGGAGTTGGTGATGGACAGGGAAGCCTGGCATGCAGCGATTCATGGGGTCGCAAAGAGTCGGACACGACTGAGCAATTGAACTGAATTGAGTTCCAAAAATCAGGCTAAAGCAGTTACTAATTAGGGAAGTGAAGGAAAACAGAGACAAAGGAAAAGCAGTTTAACAAGAAAAGTCATGACACGCATTCACTGATAAAACAGAGTCCTGATTCCTCCTGAAAGGATATGCATAACAGTCTGACACAACTTTGTGTGGTCCTTCAGGAAACAAAACCCCTCCCTAACCCAGGTGGAGGATGCTGACTACATGTTGACACAAGCATGTAGACTCCAGACTGGTAGAGACAGAAAGTTGATGACTAAGATTCCAGAAACATCACCTGTTANAAAGGATATGCATAACAGTCTGACACAACTTTGTGTGGTCCTTCAGGAAACAAAACCCCTCCCTAACCCAGGTGGAGGATGCTGACTACATGTTGACACAAGCATGTAGACTCCAGACTGGTAGAGACAGAAAGTTGATGACTAAGATTCCAGAAACATCACCTGTTACTTCACCATCAACCAATCAGAAGTCATGCATCCTGTAGCCCTTCCCGCAAATATTGCCTTGTAAAAAACCCTTCCCTGAAAGCCATCAGAGAGTTCTGGTCTTTTGACCATTAGCTGCCCATATTCCTTACTTGGCCCTGGAATAAACACTGTATGCTCCTTCAGGATGATGTGGTCTCAATAGATGGGTTTTCCTGCATGGCAGTGAGCAGACCCAAGTTCAGTTTGGTAACATTAAGATAACATTAAGTTCAAAAACTGGTGACCTCATGTAGATAATGTAATGGAATCTTCTTTAAAATAACAAAATCAACAAACGGAGTGGTTGATTAACGGAGTGGTACAATGGTTTCTGATCAGCAGAGCAAGCAAAATTTGAAGCAATGAAAAGTGATGGTGAGACTGGGTGCCAATATGGAGAAGCTTCCCAATTACTGTGAAGGTTCCAGGGAATTATATGCTATCTAAACATGAATACTCAAAAGGCTAGTCACTGAACACATCTGAACAGTGAGCAAAAACCTAATTTACCGATCTATTCAAAACCTGTAGATCTTATAAAGGCTGTTTGGGTTTACTTGTAGAATTCAGGTTAGTGTCATCAAAATGAAAATCAATGCAAAAAATCTTTCAGAAATCATGTCTAAACACTTTGGGGCACCTGAAATATGAAATAAAATGATGAGAATATATGTCATAATAAAATAAAAATAGCAAGTGGAATGTCTTTTCTCACTGTGGCAATTTTGTAAATGTGAAATGAGGCAGAAAGCCCTACCACAGAATAATGATGATTTTTGAAATTCTGAAATGCACAGAGAGGACTACTTCATTCAGTCAACAGAAACCTCACAAGAATCTTGCTGTCAATAAAGATTGTTTTCTATGACCCATGTTGTGTAAAGCAATGATGAAGAAACTGTAAACTAAGGGAAACCTTCTACACTGTGGGAGGAAGGGAAATTGGTACAGCCACTATGGAGAACAGTACAGAGGTTCCTCAATAAACTAAAAATATGATTCAACAAGTCCAACCCAGGGCATATACTTAGAGAAAATTCAAAAATATGCACACACTCCCAAGTTCACTGCAGCACTTCTACAATACCCAAGACTTTGAAGCAGCCTAAATGTCCATCGACAGAGGAATGGATAAAGAAGATATGGTACATATATACGGTGGAATACTACTCAGCCATAAAAAGAATGAAACTGTGCCATTTGCAGAGACATGGATAGATCTAGAGATTGTCATATACAGTGAAGTAAGTCAGAAAGAGCAAGTCAAAAACAAATATTGTATAATCTTGCTGACATGTGGAATCTAGAAAAATGATACAGATAAACTTACTTGCAAAGTAGAAAGAGAGACACAGATGTATAGAACAAACATATGGAAACCAAGGGAGGGTGGGATGAATTGGGAGATTGGGATTATACATAGTGTATATATATGTACACTACGAGGTACTCTTGCCTGGGAACTCCCATGGACGGAGAAGCCTGGTAGGCTGCAGTCCATGGGGTCACTGAGAGTTGGACACGACTCAGTGACTTCACTTTCACTTCTCATTTTCATGCACTGGAGAAGGAACTGGCAACCCACTCCAGTGTTCTTGCCTGGAGAATCCCAGGGACAGCAGAGCCTGGTGGGCTGCCATCTGTGGGGTCGCACAGAGTCGGACACGACTGAAGCGACTAAGCAGCAGTAGCAGCAGCAGGTATAAAATAGATCACTAACAAAAACCTACTGTGTAGCACAGAGGACTCTATTCAATGCTCAGTGGTGACCTAAATGGGAAGGAAATCTAAAAAAGAGTGGATATATGTATACATATAGCTGATTCACTTTGCTCTACTGTAGAAACTAATACAACATTACATAACAACTATACTTCAGTAAAATTTAATTGAAAAAATAAATGTACCCATTTTTCTGGTTAGAATTTGATGTAAACAGACATGAAATGTGCAATGAGGACAACATCTTGTTGAGAAGTGAAGTTCTGGGTGAAGAGATTAACAGTTTGACTCTTCAAATATAGAAAATCAAGTCTTACAAGGGTTACTGTGTTGAATTCTATTCAGCCTTTAATCTCAAATGCTCTTTAAAGCAACATAAGCAAAAAAAAAAAAAGGAATGTTGGAATCTTCACTTCACGTGCTGTCTGACTCACTATTTATACTTTTTATTTGATCTTCAATAAAGCTCCCTTTGTTTTCATTTAAAAAACAAACTATAAACCAGAATGTGTTCTAAAAACAACTTCCAGCATTGTCCCCTGATTCTCTATGACACATTTATATGTCTGTCTCCAACATGATTGTGTCTTCCTTATCTACTAGTGGCCCTCTGATGAATCTGAGCAAATAGATTAATGAATAAATGATCAATGAACTTGAGATACTTCAGGATTATAACTTATCGAGGGATAAAAGAGATTTCAGAGTGATCAGACTGAAAAGTAAAATAAAATTCTAGGGGAAAAAGTCAACAGGAATCAAAAGGATCTTCTGATTAAACCTCAGCTAATTATAAAATTTAATTAACCAGAAGAACACAGTCTCTCTTCATTCTACTTAATTGAGATTTTACTGCATTTAAAACGATGTCCAAATGCTCTCATTAATAATGAATGAAAGTGTAAGAGAATTGGCTAACCCAATTTACTGTGCTCAGGTAAACTATAATTAGGAAAGGTTACAAGAGTGTCCTAGGAGACCGATCCATCTCAAAATAGAGCAATATAATTACAGATGAAATTCAACAAGGAAACAGCACAACATAATAATTTTTGAAAGGAGGAAATACAATTACTTGAATGAAGTGCTGGGTTCTGAGCAGTGCAGTCAATCAAGTCTCATTTCACGAAACTCAGGAGTAAGAAACCTACTCAACAAAATTGAACTATTTGATTACATTAAAGTATATTAATCTCATATCTGAATATTCACAATTTCCCAGCTGATAAAATGCCCTTCTGTTATTTCACTGGAAATTTAGAATAATCTGACTCTTGTTCAGTCAGAGCTACTGGGTCTGGTTATGCATTTTGGCAGGGCCCATGTACTCTGTCTCCATTTGCAACAGGACCTCTTTCCTGCAACATTTCAGGCTCCTCTTTACAGTACCTTCCCCCAGAGGATATTTCCTCTTTGGCTGATTCTTAGTTCCATTTCCTATTCATTTGGAAAATTATGAGTTTGTGAGTAGGATCATACATGCCAATAAGTTCTAATGAGTTTTTGATGGATCATACTTCACAATGAACACACTTGGATTTTTAAAAAATGCTTTTATTGGGAGAGGAATGAAGTAAGAGGTTAGACTTAGCAGATATAAGCTTGTATATATAGAATGGATAAACAACAAGGTCTACAGAGTATCATATTTAACATCCTGTGATAAACCATAAAGAAAAAATATGAGAAAGAATGGATATATGTATTTAACTAAATCATTCTGCTGTATAGCAGAAATTAACACAACATTGTAAATCAATTGTGAGTTCATGCTGTCACGTCAGACTCTTTGTAACCCTATGGACAAAAGCATGGTGGGATCTTCCCGGCCCAAGGATTGAACGCATGTCTTTTACATATGCTGCTGCATTAGAAGGTGGGTTCTTTACTACTAGCACTACCTGGGAAGCCCAATTAAGAAAGAAAGTTTTAAGGAAACTTTTTCTGTCCCCACACCCAACTCGATTGGCAAAGACAGCCTCTTCTGGTCTAGTCAGAGAACTGAATCCCTGAGCCTCTGGAGGTGCCCTGTCCCCTCTTACACAGCAGTGAGTGCTTACAGCTACTCAGTTCTCAACTTCCTGCTCAAATATCACTGCATATATTTGCCTTTCCAGGCTTTCATCTTGACCATGGTTCAAAGTCACCATGACCACCATGGTTCAAAATCATGGTGACCACCATGTCACCAAAATTTGGCTTCTATTACTCTGGACAACACTTGCCCTCTGCCAGCCCCCATCTCTGGCCACTGAGAGCCTCACCCCCACCTATGGACTGACCCAGCTCCAGGCAATCAAAATGAGGACTCAGAGGGATGAGTAACAAGCAGAAGCGCTCATGTAGGGACTGGGCCTCTAAATCAGGCCCCAGGTTTTGGAGAGAAATGGGCTCCTCAAGCTACATTCTGTGAGCCCAGTTCCTGCTTAAGTGTCAGGCCTCAGGTAAAGGGGGGCTAAGGTGTGACCTAAGAAAGCCATGCCCACGGATGACCCTGAAGGAAGACCAATTGCTGTGACTTCTTAATTTCAGCCTAAGGAATCTAACCACTATGGCATCGAAACAACTGCATCAAATTTTCCCGGTGGGCCAGTGTTTGAGACTCTGCGTTTCCATTGCAAGGGGCACAGGTTCCATCTCTGGTGAGGGAGCTAAGATTCTACATGCTGCATCAAAGTGAAAGTTGCTCAGTCGTGTCCAACTCTTTGTGACCCCATGGACTGTATAGTCCATGGAATTCTCCAGGCCAGAATACTGGAGTGGGCAGCCTTTCCCTTCTCCAGGGGACCTTCCCAACCCAGAGATCAAACCCAGGTCTCTTGCATTGCAGGCAGATTCTTTGCCAGCTGAGCCATAATGGAAGACCCAAAACTGAACCGCCAAATCCCAGGATCAAACCAGGGACCTTTAGATCTTTACTCTAACACTCTCCCAACTTAGCTAATTCAGCCGCTTCATGCTGCGTGGTATAGCCAAAAACAAAACAAAACAAAACAATTTTTTAATTTTAGAAAAACGACAAAAAACAGTTGTATTGAATTCTCTTCCTTTGGTCTGAACTGCATTTTCCTGATATACAGAGCTTCTGGGAACTTTATGCATAAGAATTTTAGAGGAGTTAAATGTGTATGAACACAGGCACACCTGGAGATATTGTGGGTTTGATTTTAGACCAAATAAAGAGAATATCACAATAAAGCTTATCACACAAATTTTCTGGCATCCCAACATATAAAAGTTATGTTGATACTATACTGTAGTCTATTAAGTGTGCAATAGCATTATGTCTAAATATATATATATATACCTTAATTTAAAAATACTTTCTTGAGCTAGAACGAATAATTTCACAATTTGTATGGAAATACAAAAGACCTCGAATAGCCAAAGCAATCTTGAGAAAGAANAAGACAGAAGTGGGCAGAAGGCAACACCTTCATACATCTTTCCCTCTGTCTCAAACCTTTCACTTCTGGGCTTCCATTAGTCTGAATGGGCTGCCCACAGCACAAGACTGCAGGCTAGGTGGCTTCGGCAACAGACATTTCTTTTCTTACGGTCCTGGAGGCTCAGAGTCAAAATCAAAGGTCCACTGGGGTTGGGTTCTGGCCAGATCCCTCTTCCTGGCTTGCAGATGGTCACCTTCTCACTGTGTCCTCACGGGGCCTTTTGCCTGTGTACACATGTTCAGAGAAAGCTCTTTAGGTCTCTGCCTCTATTTAGAAGGGCAGCATTCCTATTGGATGAGGGTCCCACACTTATGACCTCATTAACCTTCACTCTCCAGCTAGAGACCCTGTCTCTCGCTGTTGTTGCTGCTGTTTAATTGCTAAGTCGTGTCCAACTCCTCTGCGACCCCATGGACTGTAGCCCACCAGGCTCCACTGTCCATGGGATTTCCCAGAGAAGAATACTGGAGTGGGTTGCTATTTCCTTCTCCAAGGGAATCTTCCCGACCCAGGAATCAATACATCGAATTCTTTACCACTGAGCTACCAGGGAGGCCTGACCATGTCTATAAACAAAGTCAAATTGAGAGGTTAGGGCTTCAGCATATGCATTTTGGTAAAGACATAGATTAGTCCTTAATGCTGCCCATCTTCTTCATCTTACCGTGAGCCACAACAGAAACAAAATCCTTGGTCCCATCAAAAGCCAGTAGCCCCCAGCCCACTCTGGGTCCCCAGCCAGATTTTCTTATGAAAATCACTGACCCACTCATCTCTTTCTTTTACATAACCAGAGTCTCCTCTGGATCATTCTTCCAAGAATTCACACATTCTCCTCCCTTGACTCCACAATCCTTCTCTCTCCCCTAACTTGTTTTTCTGTTTCCCTTTAAAACAACAACTTTCAAAAGAATTTTCTAAAATCACTGCCTCCTCTTCCTCAACAATTTACTCCCTCGTCAGGCCACTCAAATCTGGTTGAAACTGTTTGCCTCAAGCTTTCAAACATCTTCCATGCCCCAAATTCAATGGATATGTCTGTCTCATCTTACTCAATTTTTCAGCAACATCTGACCCAACTGACCACTCTGCCCTGAAAACTCTTCTCTTATTGAATCCATGACATCACAACCTCCTAATTTCCTTCTGCTTGCTTCTTCTACTCCCCTTTCAAACCTCCAAATACAGACATGCCCTAGAACTTGCTCCCGAAAATTCATATTCTCTTCTCCAGCTATTTCCAATGCTAGAGCTCATCCTGTTTCTTGGTTTTGCATCCTGTCTCTCTGGTGATGACATCCAAATTTATATGCGCAACTCTGACCTTTCCCTTGAGCTCCAGACTCATTTATACACTCTAAATGCTTAGCTGACAGTTCCTTTGGAACGTCTGACAGTCGTGTCAAATGCAGCATATCCAAAACATAACCTTTGACTCCTTGTTCTCTTTTCTAGGCTTCTGCATCTCGGTGGATGGCAGTGAACTGTTCAAGCCCCCAGTGGATCATTCTTGATTCTCCTGTGTGCTTATCTCCCACATCCAGCCCTTTGAGACAGCTCTGCCTCAAATCCACTGACTTCTCTTTATCTTGACTCCTATCACTTAGGTTCCAAGCACACCTTCTCTTGTCTGGACTGGTGCCAGGGCTTCCTGAATGGTCCTTCTGCTCCAGCCTTACCCCCACTGCCATCCACTCCATGCAGCTGCCAGGGGAACTGTTCAAAGACATAAATCATATTTTGTCATTCCCTTGTTCAAAACACCCTTCAGTGATTTCACTTATTATTAGAATAAAACTCAAAACTGCCATTGAAGCCAGAGTCCTACAACATTATCTGACTTCCCAGATCTCTCTCATAAACCTCTCCGTTCAATCCCGCACTCCATCCTTTCTGCTTCTTNTCCATGCAGCTGCCAGGGGAACTGTTCAAAGACATAAATCATATTTTGTCATTCCCTTGTTCAAAACACCCTTCAGTGATTTCACTTATTATTAGAATAAAACTCAAAACTGCCATTGAAGCCAGAGTCCTACAACATTATCTGACTTCCCAGATCTCTCTCATAAACCTCTCCGTTCAATCCCGCACTCCATCCTTTCTGCTTCTTGAACACATCAAGCTCAGAGTCTGGTTACTCACTGTCCCCCTCTGCCTGGAACATTACTTCTTGTCCTTCAGGTCTTAACTCAAATGTCATCCCCTCAGAGTGACTTTTCCTACTCTCATTTCTAGCATTGATTTTCTGTTTTAGCAAACTATTTATCACTACACATCTGCCCANCCGCACTCCATCCTTTCTGCTTCTTGAACACATCAAGCTCAGAGTCTGGTTACTCACTGTCCCCCTCTGCCTGGAACATTGCTTCTTGTCCTTCAGGTCTTAACTCAAATGTCATCCCCTCAGAGTGACTTTTCCTACTCTCATTTCTAGCATTGATTTTCTGTTTTAGCAAACTATTTATCACTACACATCTGCCCAAGAGGGCAGAGCTGTGGTCTGCCACCTCCCTGCTTATCTCCAGCATGAAGCACTTGCCTGGCATATAATAAACACTCACTGGAAAAAACCGAAATTCTCCACGGACTCTCTCCCTCCACCAGGCTGCCAAAAGAAGCCCATAGTGGCCTTCTCCAATCCTCCATTGTCCCCTCCCCATCTATCTCCTAAGGAGGGCATCTCAGCCAGACAGGTCCTGGGCTCTTTGTACATCAGAGTCAGAGAGCTGACAGAGAATTAATAGAGGAAGATAGATCTGAAAGGCTTTGCAAGGGAAAGACTTGGAGAAACCGGTCGTCAGACAGAAATAATAAAGAGGTCTGAGTGAGTAGACGGGGAGAGGGAGCAAGGCGGGGGTGATGGTGGGGAGCCCCATGTGGCCTAAGTGTGACAGCACTTGTCAAGTCTGAATCTCTGGAGCGGGCAGGAGAGAAAAAACTGAGCAGAATACATGGGAAATAAAGGCATGGCTGAGGGTTCTGAACTGGATCCCTTTCATGTATTCTAAGAGAAAGGAAAATAAGAATATAATTTTTATTTAGTTTTTGCATGTTGAGTTCTGCGTCCTTTAAGGCCAGGCTAAGGTTGACCTCTGTGAGCCTGTGACTCCAAGAGTTACATACACATGAAGAAACTGAAGTTCTGAAAGATTCTGTGACATAACCACAGTCATTCAGCTAATGGTGACAAAGTACGACTCAGAACCAGGACTTTTGCCTACAGGACCTGGGGTTACACATGCCTACATAACTGCTTTCCTCCAAAACAAGAAAGGAAGTTAAATGGACCTCTTGCTTTTGGTTTAAAAAAAATAAAAGTGGGCTTCTGTTACCATTTTTCTTGGTGCACTGCACAGTTTGTGGGCACTTAGTTCCCCAGGGCTTTCCTAGAAGGTTCAGTGGTTAAAAAAAAAAAAAAATCCTCCTACCAGTGCAGGAGACACAAGAGGCATGGGTTCGATTCCTGGGTCAGAAAGACCCTCTCAGGGAGGAAACGGCAACCCACTCCTGTATTCTTGCCTGAAAAATTCCACAGATGGGCTACATGACATAGGGTCATACAGAGACACACGACTGAGAATGCACACAGTTCCCCAACCCTCTAGAGATTGAGCGTGCAAGTCCTAACCACTGGACTTCTAGGAAATTCCCTACCATTTCCCTTCTAGTTGCTCTGTGCAATGTAAGTCAAGTTCACCAATTTATAGTCTCCAAAATAGATCTTTATCCTTCCTCCAAATATCCAGATAACCTGTGGTCCATTTTTAGTTTTCTAGCACCTCTTCTCTGAGAGACCTTGAAGATGACCAGCAGTGGGTAACCAACTCCGTGGGTAAGGAACACTTAGCTCCTGGCAGATAATCTGTCTCCATCTGGACAACAGAATTTACTTGAAGTGACAAGATGATCTCGGACTCACTCTTCACCTGTCTTGGGTTTCAGGTCTCTTTACCATGCCAGACGTTTCTTTTTTGGAAACCACTGTTTTCGAAAGAGAAGTCAGAAACAAAATAGGAACAGAGGAGTTCTGATTTCCCCAACTTCAAGGAACAACATCCAAACTGCCCCAAAGCAACAAGTATATACCTTTCTTGTTTTCTACTTAAAAATATCAGATGTTCATTTTGTTCGGGCCTCTTCCACAACCTTTTTACACCCCAGGTCCCTTTTCTGCATACTCTTACTTTACTTTTAATTTAGTTTTCCATGCACCTTTTCTGAACCTGAGATTAGCAGTCATACTGCTTTATAAGATGCTTCTCAATTTTTCTTATTTGCATCTATATCATCGGCATTTTATTTTTTAAAAGTTTTTCCACATGGGAAGCCTTAAACAAACACCTACATTTTTCAAACAGATAAGAATGAGGTTACAAAATGACAACTATGAGACAGATAATTCTTGGGACTTCCCTGATGGTCCAGTGGTTGAGACTTTGCCTTCTAAAGTGAGGGATGTGGGTTTGATCCCTAGTTCAGGGAGTGAAGATCTCATATGCTTTGTGGCCAAAAAACCCAAAACATAAAATGGAAGGAATATTGTAACAAATTCAGTAAAGACTTTAAAAATAGTGTACATTAAAAAAAAAATTCTTCAAAGAAAAGCTAGATAATTCATTAAGAATTATCATCTCAAAGACTGAGGACTCTGAAATGCTTTGGAAAAGAGGTAGCCTGTGAAGGCCTGGATGAAGTCATGTGAGTACTGGAATCACGTGACCATCCCCCAAAGCCTTCTGCTGAAGGTCACCCCAGGAACTGATACTGAGGAATACTTCTGGGAGTCAATTTAAATGCTTAAATATTCAAGTGCTGTGAAATCAGTTCTCACACATCTAGAGGAGCTGTGGTGTCCACATCCCTCCTTCAGAACTGGGACTTGCATCCCTTCAGTGGCTGGGACTCTACTGACACCCATATGGGCCTTTCCTCAGGAACCATCCTGGAATGGAGGCCCTGCCACTTCCAAGGTCACAGGCCCTGGAGGGTGGCTACACATCCAATGCCTGACCAGTGCCTGACCCATGATCTTAATTAAGCCCAACTTAGAGAAAACACTGCAGCTTTCCAACTCCATGAGGCCAAGACCTTCATTAGCTAGTTAGTTAGTTCAGTCGCTCCATTGTGTCCAGCTCTTTGTGACCCCATGAATTGCAGCACGCCAGGCCTCCCTGTCCATCACCAACTCCCAGAGTTCACTCAAACTCAGTCCATTGAGTCGGTGATACCATNAGAGTTGTTTTATGGGACAGAATTTAGCCAGTCAGAAGTGATTACCATGAATCACAAAGACAAATGTATACATCGCCTTCTGTCTTCCCACAATACCGATTGTCTCCTTACCAAAGGGTAGCCAACAGCTACTCTCATCGTTAACAGAGGATAATTTACCCCTCCATGGCAAAGAGAGCCTTAAATAATCCAGCTGCTCCCTGCCCACCATCCCCAGGCTGAACAGAGAAAATACATTGACATCATTACAGGTTGTGACACATTGATTAATCAGGTAATACACATTCTAAACACTTAGTGAAATGGACTGTAAAAAAACTATTTTACTGACTCTCAGGGACAACAATTTATCTTCTACTACTTTAATGGCCCTGCTATATCTATGTCTGTACAGTCAAGGGGACTTGAAAATGATCAGAAACGCCTAGGCTTTGGGGATTCAATACCACTTAACCTCACTAAATGTGGCTAAAAAGTCCTCCCACCCCTGAAATAAACAAATATGGAACAAGATTAAGTAAGCGAAGAGATAGAGAAGGGAATAAAAGAAAATATAGAAATCGTTTAATATAGACAAGACAGGATGATGGACAATTGTAATTTCACATTGAATAGAGCCAAATGGAAAGTGATGAAAATTTCTTTCAACACAACAGAAAATAAATGTTCATGGGAGCAATTGTTAATAGAATATTGTTGCCACTCGTTTGGCAGCATCAGAGCCAACAAGACACTCAAGGAGTGTATCGTAACAAAAAATAAGTGCCTGATGTATTATGCAGGCAGATTAGCAGGTAATTAGATATACTGAAATCACACCAAAAGCAGCAGCTATCACGGAGTCCAACCATGTAAAACAGCTAAGTGGAAGCCTGTGAAATTTATTTCTCCTTCCTGTTCTCCAAATTCTAATCATCTCCCCAGGGAAACCTTGTGGGATCCTCCGGAGTGGGTCCCCTTGTTATGTTTTCATAGCTCCCTGTTTTCTTTTCCTTCATGTAAGGTAATATTGCTGGGGTTCTGTGATTAATTTTTCCCTCCCAAAGCGGACTTTTCAGCTCCATGAGGCCAGAGACCCCATGACTGTTTGGTTCCCTGCATGCCTAGTAGAGTGTGTGATACAGTACCAATGCTCCAAACATAATTTTTTTGTTGTTTTTTCAAGAGGAGGTTATTTATTCATTGGCTGTGCTGAGTCTCTGTTGCGGTGTACGGGCTTCTCATTGCAGTGGCTTCTCTTGTCATGCAGTAAAGGCTCTAGACGTGTGGGTTTCAGTCGCTGCGGCACATGGGCTTCAGGAGTTGTGGCTTACAGGCTCTCGAGCTCAGGCTCAGTAATTGTGGCACACAAGCTTAGTTGCTCCATGGCATGTGGGATCTTCCTGGACCGGGGATCAAATCCATGTCCTCCGTATTGGCAGGCAGATTCCTATCCACCAGAGAAGTTCCAAAGGTACATTTTATTTTGAAGCAATAAAGTATTTTTAAATTAAGGCATGTATATATATATATATATATATATATATATATTTTTTTTTTTTTTTTGCTGTGCCATGCAGCATGCAGGATCTTAGTTCCTCGACTAGGGATCAAACCTGTGCCACCTGCAGTGGAAGTAGAGAGTCTTAACCACTGGACCACCAAGGGAAGTACCTATGGCTTTTTCAGACAATGATATTGCACATCTAATAGACTAGACTGTAAATAAAACTTTTGGGGGGCTTAACGTAAATTATTTCTTCACAGTTCTGGAGGCTAGAAGTCCAAGACCAAGATGAGAACAGTGTAAGTTTCATTCTTGGCTTGTACATGGCCATCTTCTCTGTTTTCACATGTCCCTTTTCTGTGCATCCACATGTCTGTGTCCTAATCCCTCCTCTCACAGGGTCTTATTAGTTTAGGATCAACCCATCTGACTTCCTTTTACTTTAATTTCCTCTTTTATGATTGAGGTAACTGGCTCATAACATTATATGTTTGACTTCTACAACACTATATTTCTACTTCTGCTACAACATGCTGACCATTTAAATAAAATATTGGGGCTTCCCTAGTGGCTCAGTGGTAAAGAACTCACCTGTCAATGCAGGAGACACAGGTTCGATCCCTGATCCAGGAAGATCTTAGTTGCCACAGAGCAACTAAGCCCGTGAGCCACAACTATTAAGCCAGTGCTCTAGAGCCCATGTGCTGCAATTGCTGAAGCCTGAAGGCCTAGAGCCCATGCTTCCCAACAAGAGAAGCCACCACAACAAGAAGCCCGAGCGCGGAAGCTAGAGAGTAGCCCCCACTCGAGGCAACCAGAGAAAACCCCGTGCAGCAGCAAAGACCGAGCACAGCCAAAAATAAATCAAACCTAAAAAAATAAAATATTCACTATAGTCTCTGTGCTATACAACTTTGTGATATATTTATTTGATAAGTGGTAGTTTGTATCTCACCAAAGCTATTTTTTAAATGACTGAATCACCTTCTCGACATTTATTTTCTTGTCTCTTTTCGGGGGTTGCTTGCTTTGTTCTCTGCATGCTCTTACTACTACCACTACTACCCCTGCTACCACTGTGATGAGGCTACAATAGCAGGCAGCATCCTGAGAACAAGGTGATGTGTAACAGGAATGAGGTCCATTTTCTCCACCCCTTTGTACACCAAGAACAGACCACTCATTCAAGGGCATTCAGGCACCCACGATGGGTTTGCATATGCAATATGCATATGCAATAATCAAAAGGGGAGTCTTCAGTCTGTGTCTGAAATTATCTTCAGAGCGACACCATCTACATTCTATTAATATTAGGCCTTTATAGTTGGGTAATAGTGAAATCATAGATATTAACTTAGCGCCTATTACGTGTCAGATTTTTAAAAATTATCCACAATAAAGAATAGAGATATAACAAATTTTCTTTGGATTCTTTGGTCCAACAATTGTCATTTTCTTACCTTCAAACTCCTTGTATTAAAGCAATAGTCCCTCCATCACCTCCACCTTGCATTTTATGTTAATCAGTTCAGTTCAGTTCAGTCACTCAGTCGTGTCTGACTCTTTGCAACCCCATGGATCGCAGCACGCCAGGCCTCCCTGTCCATCACCAACTCACTCAGACTCACGCCATCGAGTCAGTGATGCCATCCAGCCATCTCATCCTCGGTCGTCCCCTTCTCCTTCTGCCCCCAATCCCTCCCAGCATCAGAGTCTTTTCCAATGAGTCAGTTCTTCCCATGAGGTGGCCAAAGTACTGGAGCTTCAGCTTTAGCATCATTCTTTCCAAAGAAATCCCAGGGC
>SJYA01001893.1:880475-930567 GCA_006410615.1 Neotragus moschatus
TATTGCTGAAGCCTGGCTTGGAGAATTTTGAGCACTACTTTACTAGCATGTGAGATGAGTGCAATTGTGCGGTAATTTGAGCATTCTTATCTCACCCTTAACAACCTTTATAGCATTATTTCCAAGTTCTGTTTTTTCCTGATTGTCATTGTAACAGACATTCTATTTCAGCCTTGCCTTTACCTGTGAAATATGTGTGTCAAGATTTTTGCCCTTATTAACAATTACAGAAAAAGGAAAAAAAAATGATTGTACTATGTGAAGTAACTCAGAAAGACAAATACCACATGACATCACTTATTTAATACGTGGAATCTAAAATAAGACACAATGAACCTATCTATAAAGTAGAAACGGAATCAGGGACACAGAGAATAGACTGGAAGTTGCCAGCATGGAGGGGGTGGGCTGGGAAGGATTGGGAGTTTGGGGTTAGCAGATGTAAACTATTACATGTAAGATGGATAAACAACAGGGTCCTACTGTATAGCACAGGGAACTATATTCAATGTCCTATGATAAACCATCATGGAAAAGAACANTGAACCTATCTATAAAGTAGAAACAGAATCAGGGACACAGAGAATAGACTGGAAGTTGCCAGCATGGAGGGGGTGGGCTGGGAAGGATTGGGAGTTTGGGGTTAGCAGATGTAAACTATTACATGTAAGATGGATAAACAACAGGGTCCTACTGTATAGCACAGGGAACTATATTCAATGTCCTATGATAAACCATCATGGAAAAGAACAGGAAAAATAATATATATACACATATACAATTATAACTGAGTCACTTTGCTATATATCAATATGTGACATAACATTATAAATCAACTATACTTCAGTTAAAAAAAGAAAGCGGATTTTCATTATACAAACATTTCAGCAAGTCTAACATTAAGAGTAACTCTGATTCCATTAATTCATAATTAATTCAATATCTTCCTTTTTCACCCTCAGCATGCATCTATCAAACTGATTTTTTCTTTTTCTTTTAGAAAGAAAGAACTGCACTATCCCTGGTGTTACCATAAACATCCAGTGATCTAAAGAACTAGCTTACTTGTCACCAGTTCTTTGAGACTCAAAACTGGGGCAATAACCTAGGAATGTTTTCTAAAACAAAATGACTTGTAGAAATTATGAAAATTACTGGTCAGTATTAAAGGCTCCAATTGCAGGACATGCTTGATGTCTACGTGGTTGTCTTAGCTCAAGGTCTCCCTGGAGCAGACCCTGAGAGAAAGATTCAAATGTAAGAGAGTGTGTTGGGCAGATGATCCCAGGGAAGATGGGAGGGGAGTGAGATACTGCGGTTTATCTGAGCCCAAACTGAGCCTAGTGTTACGTGTACAATGTTACATGTGCCTTGACATGTGGGGAAAACCAGGGCCTTGAATGGCCTGACTACAGGTTCTTCTCCCAACTCTGTGCCCACAGATAAGGCCCCTTAACCAAGAGCTCTCCTCATCACAAGATCAGATGCAGTTCCCCCTTATCCCTTATCAGTGGGCTTCAGTTACTGGTAACCCACAGAATTACTCAAACAAATCACATCCTCCCACGAGAGCCAGCAGGCACCCCACCCCCTTGATACTGTAGCACCTGCATCCCACAGCCCCTGCTTGGTCACAGCGTTCCAAAACGGAATCTCTGTGCCGCTCTGTGTGGCATGCAGTGTCCTCCCCCGGCTGGGAGGACAGGTGACTAATTCATCCGGTGATCTCATCTACACGGTACGGGTGTCTGGTCATCTCCATAAACCTTGGGCAGGAATCCCTCTCTCACCAATCAAGTGAATAGCAGAAAATTAAAACCGAGATGGAAGGAAATGTACCTAATAAAATGTACATTATCAAGCAAGTTACTACTGTGCCTTTGGCTAACTGGAGGGAAAATCCCTGGCAAGTTCTAGGAGCCAGTGTAGAGCCAGCCTCAGAGATACTCACCCCATGTGGTACAAGAAGTGGGTGTTTTCAAGACAACTCTTGTTAGTCATCAGTTGAGAGCTGCCCCAAGGGCATTCACTCTCTCAGACTTCATGCAGGTTATAAATAGGTAAAGCAGATAAGCCAGCCATAGACAACCCCCCAGGCACAGGGACAGAGGCCTGCTGGTGGAAGGTAGCCTTCAGGCAATAGCGCTGTAAGGCCTGAGGGGATATGGGCTCCAGCAAGAAGGCAAGATGGTCCATTATGTCAAAATTTTATTAGTTCCTGAGTTTTCCCACAAAATTTATAAATCCGAACACAAAGACTCCATCTTTTAGTACAGATAAAGTTCTATTCAGGCTTCCCCACACTGGGCTCTACATCAAGGCTCTGTCACCAAAGGTTTCCAAGTGTGGAGCTATGGAGACCCGTGGTGAGTGTTAAGCACGTGACACAGTCAAAACAACACCAGAGCACGCGCGCATGCATACAAAGTTGCCTCAGTCATGTCTGACTATTTACGATCCTGTAGACTGTAGGCTGCCAGGCTTCTCTGTCCATGGGCCTCTCCAGACAAGAATACTGGAGTGGGTTTCCATTTCCTCCTCCAGGGGATCTTCCCAAGCCAGGAATCTGTCTCCTGCATTGGTAGGCAGATTCTTTACCACTAGTGCCACCTAGGAAGCCCAGTGTCAGAGTGGACCATCAAAGCATGAGGTTAAATAACAGAAAAAAATCAGCAGCTTTGTCCTAGCTGCAGTGTTATCATAGGAGGTGATGAGATTTCCTTTATATTGTTCCAGGTCAAGGAGACAGTCCGGGAAAAGCACATAAGGATGTCATCTAGGGTCTTGGTCTCATGGAAACCTACTTGCTCACAAAAGAGGACAATCTTGATTAGTGTTTCATCTTTTTACCTCTGAATTCAAGTGTTTAAGAAGCTATTCCCAAATCATGTAAACTGGTGCAGCCACTATGGGAAACGGTATGGAGGTTCCTTCAAAAAACTAAAAATAGAGTTGCCATATGATCCAGCAATCCCACTCTTGGGCATATACCCAGTCAAAACTTTAATTCAAAAAGATACATGCACTACTGTGTTCATAGCAGCACTACTTATAATAACCAAAACATGAAAGCAGCCTAAATGTCCATCAGCAGATGAGTGGATAAGGAGGATGTGGTACACATACACAGTGGAATACTACTCAGCCATAAAAAAGAATGGAATAATGCTGTTTGCAGCAATATGGATGCGACTAGAGATTATCCCACTAAAAGAGAAAGAGAAAAACACCATATGGTATCACTCAAATGTGGAATCTAAAATATGACACAAATGAATCAATCTATGAAACAGAGACATATTCACAGACACAGAGCATAGACTTGGGGAGGGATGGACTGGGAGTTTGGGATTAGCAGATGCAAATTATTTATATATAGAATAATACGATCCTACTGTATAGCACTGGCGAAGGAAATGGCACCCCACTNTGTTGATCTCATTGACGTTGTGATCTGATTTTCCCTAATGGCTAATGAAGTTAAACATATTTTTCATATGCTTTATCAGCCATTTATATCATCAGTATATCTTCTTTGGTGAAATGTCTATTCAAATCTTCTGTCCATTTTTAAATTGTCTTCTTGTAAGAAGACAAATTTATTTTATTCTAAAAAATTTATTTATTTGGCTGCCTTGGGTCTTGGTTGCAGCATGCAGGATCTTTTGTTGTGGTGCACGGACTACCTAGTTGTGGTGAGGGTGTCAGAGTGCATGGGCGCAGCAGTTGTGGCACGCACTCTTCGCTGCCCCAAGGCATGTGGGATCTTAGTTCCCCAACCAGGAATTGAACCCTTGTCCTCAGCATTGCAAGGTGGATTTTTAACCACTGGATCACCCGGGAAGTCCCAAGAGTTCTTGATATATTCCGCATACAGATCTTTTATTGGGTATATGATTTATAAATATTTACTCCCAATCTGTGGCTTATCTTTTTCATATTCTTGGCAGTGGATGCACAAAAGCTTTTAATTTTGATGGAATATAGTTTATCCATTTTTTTCTCTATTGATTACACTTCTGATGTTGTATCTGAGAATTCTATCTGATCCAAGGCCCCTAAATTTTCTGTGTTTTCTTCTGGAAACCTTATGGTTTTAACACTTACATCTATAATCCATGTGGAGTTAATTTTGTGTGTATGCTGCACTGTGAATAAGAATCTAAACTTATTTTTTTGCATACAGAAATCCAAAGGCATATAGTGACTACCTTCACTCTACCATCTAGAAGTCCTGCCTCGAAACTTGTTAATAAGTTAATAAACTTGTTAATAAACTTTCAATAAGTTTCATTTTAAAGAATTTGGTACACTGAGTAAAATTCATAGAGCTGTAAATTACATTTATAAAAACACTAACAGTCCCACATTTTGAAACTATCCCCAAACACCACCCCTGCACTGATTTTTACTGGTTTTATAGTGAAGATGATATAAAACAATCTTTTAAATATGATACATGTCTAATCTCACTTTTGAGGAAAATAAAGGAAATCCTATACTGTTCAAAATTTTGTAAAATCTAGATATTTTCAGATTGTTAGAGCTTTTACTAAGAAACCAGCCTACAGTTTATATACATGAGTAGTTAGTACACTATATAATTGATTTTTATGTGGAGACCTCCTAGCTTAGAATATGCATCTTGATAAAACGGATCTTCCAGCAGAAGCCCACCATAAATATGAGTAACACTAAATCTTTGCTTTGGCCATACACTTTTAAAATCATTATTTATGTAAAGTTAAATTTCTATAAAAAGTTTCCAGTGCTCTGTGAATTTACAGAGTTCTCAAAAGAACCTACAGAAGCAGGGGTTCTGTGATGAACTGCAGAGATAAATGATCACTAATCTCTAAATTCTTTACTAGAAAAGATTTTCCTAAGTACAAATATCATAAGACTTCCTGTCTACTTATTCAAATTATTTCTTAATGTATGTTCTCCCTTTAAGAAATGATTACAGATATGAGTTTTCATCCTTCCAGTTTTAATCCATCCTCCTCCAATTACAAGATTTTATTTGATATACTCACACACAAGCACACAGTTACAAATCGGGTTTTGTTATCATTACTGTTTTACCATGTGAAACTCCCTATGTGTCTCTCTTGCAATGCAACAAGGGAAAGTATACCTTCAAACACCTAGTACTACTATTGACACAAGACAAAAGGACTCAAAACCTGACACACTGGGGGTCCAGATAACTGCGGTGACAGAATCAGACAAGGCACAGACCTTACTGAATAATATTCCCCAGGCAAGGAGGGAGTGTTGGATAAATCCCAAATCAAAATCACAAAAATTTGCCCACAAACTTCATGTACAAACAGTAAGGCTACGTTCACAAATATAAACATGTAAAATACAGGTGTTCTTCTGAAATATCAAAGCAGCAAATACGTTATAAAATATATACTATAGGTACTCCCCTGGTGGTCCAGTGGTTAAGACTCTGAACTTCCAACGCAGGGGTCATGGGTTCAATCCCTGGTTAGGTAACTAAGATCTCTCATGCCACATGGTGCAGCAAAAAAAAAAAAAATATATATATATATATATATATATATATATACATAGCAGCTCAGTTGTGTCTGACTCTTTGTGACCCCATGAACTGTAGCCCACCAAGCTCCTCTGTCCATGGAATTCTCCAGGCAAGAATACTGGATTAGGTTGCCATGTCCTCCTCCAGGGGATCTCCCCAACCCAGGGATCGACCCAGATCTCCTGCAGGACACGCACATTCTTTACTGTCTGAGTCACCAGGGAAGCAAACAAACACACACACACATATGGCATTAATAGATACAAAGTTTTTGATTGACACATTATATTATATCCCATAGAGTAAAGAGATAATGAGGTATAATCTCAAAAAGAATATATGGAATGTTGACTATATCCTCCAGACAGCATGTAAGGATGCCACTTGCATCCAACTAAGATTCCAGAACCAGTGAGAGATTTGAATCATTTTCAAAATTAATGGTCTTTACAACCTACAACTTTAGTTTTTTTGGAATACTGCAGTTTAAAAATTGTATGTTAGAGAATTCTAGTGTTTTTATTACTAGCAACAACAACTAACCAGACAATGGAAAATATTTCTCAATAATTTCAAAAGCACAGGTTATGCCCCTATAAAATTATCTTTAGAAATAATTATACCTGTGGATATGATTGTTCCCAAGAAGTTACTGACTGATTATTTACAGCATGTAGTCTTGGTACTTTGTGGGACAAAAGAAAGGTTTTTAAATCTGAAATAGACGAGATAGATTTAACAGCCATGGATAAGCTAACTTCTGCAGTGAGTACAGATAAATATACTAAAGCCATAATCATCTTCTTAATAGCAAAAGAAGTCATGAAATAAGACATCAGGACACAAGAACAC
Source organism: Neotragus moschatus (assembly GCA_006410615.1). NCBI lineage: Eukaryota > Metazoa > Chordata > Mammalia > Artiodactyla > Bovidae > Neotragus > Neotragus moschatus. Next base: position 886,879 of record SJYA01001893.1, read on the forward strand.
TTCCCTCAAGTTTACTCAAAGCATCAATAGCTCTTTTAAGAGCCTCTTTTTCAGTCCCCAGATGAGAGGTTCAGAACCTTTGCACCCTGAAACCACAGAGCAGCTTCTGCTAGTGGCTCTAAAAGAGAAAGCTGCTACTGGCAGACGAGGATTTATTTTTATTTCCTTTTCTTCTCTTCCCATCCCTTCTCCTGTGTCCCAGTCTCACCTCTCAATATTTCCTCTGTTAGCAACTAATCTTTCCAAATGTTTGTGCTTCTCTATATCCCTTGGAAAAAACTTTCCTCAGACATTCAGGCTTTTTTTCTGTTATTTTATCCTAATGCCTGTTGGTTCAAGGAAAATGTCTAATAAGAGCACAGTGAATTAATATACAAGGCCAGACAGCATGAAGGCAACCTTGACTTACATTGCAATGGAAGCATCTACTTTGACACACGGCTGCCAACAGTATTGTCTGCCAAGTGTCTAATGTCGCTTCTGATGTCATAAAAAGAAACACCCTGGCTCTGTGTGAAGAGAGGCCCTGTCGAGGAGGCAGTGGAGTGATAGGAAGCAGAAAATTAAATTCCACCTCCAGCCACCTCCAAAGTGAGAGTTGAGCCAATCAGATACCATTTCTTCCTGAACTCTGGATTCCCTGTCCACATACCCTACAAAGCAAAGGAAAGAGCAAAACATTCCTTCATGTCTTGCAGGCTCATCCCGGCTTTGCTGTCCACATGTCGCTGTGTCCACAGAAGCCTGGCAGGGTCTACAGCCCGTGTTCTGAAGCCCTGGGTCACCTTCCCTGGACAACTGTGCCCTGCAGCTTACACCAAGAGAGGCCAAAGATGTGACAGAGGCACCAGAGAATGACGGGACTGAAAAAATGTCAGTCTGCGAAGCACCATAAATCCATGTTCAAACAGGGAACCCCAGGAGTGCAGAGATGGAGGAGAACCCACTGTATACCTTTAAAAGAGCGGCAATTAGCACACAGGATAGGAAAGTAGGGAAAGAGGCAAAACGGAAGATTGAAAGCCTTATTTCAAATGAATCCAGCAATAGACTCAAGGCANCACCATAAATCCATGTTCAAAGAGGGAACCCCAGGAGTGCAGAGATGGAGGAGAACCCACTGTATACCTTTAAAAGAGCGGCAATTAGCACACAGGATAGGAAAGTAGGGAAAGAGGCAAAACGGAAGATTGAAAGCCTTATTTCAAATGAATCCAGCAATAGACTCAAGGCAACTTTAAAACACACTGAGAGGATGAGAAAAGCAGAGAATGACACCGATGTATATATGCTGCGGTGGTTTAGTCGCTCAGTCGGGGCCAACTCTTTGTGACCCCATGGATTGTAGCCCGCCAGGCTTCTTTGTCCATGGGATTCCCCAGGAAAGAATACTGGAGTGGGCTGCCATTTCCTTCTCCAGGGGACCTTCCCAATCCAGGGATCGCACCCAGGTCTCCTGCACTGCAGGCAGATTCTTTACCAGCTGAGCCACCAGGGCAGCCCATGGGTAAAACAGATAGCTAGCGTGAACCTGCTATACAGCACAGGGAGCTCAGCGCAGGCCTCTGTGATGACCGAGAGGAGTGGGAGGGGGTTTAAGAGGAAGGCTATGTGTGTATATATACATACAGCTGATTCACATCGTTAGACAGCAAAAACACAACATCGCAAGGCAATTATACTCCAGTAAAAAATAGAAAAAATATACTGAATTTTCAAAATCAGGACACAGAGTATCACTACTTATAAAAGGAAAGAAACCAAAGTGAATTCTATTATTTTTGAAAGTAAAATTTAATAGCCTTCATCTACTTGGAGAGTAGGGTGCAGAAGAAAGGGGTAGGAGAGTGAAAAATCAGCTGTTCCATTGTCCTGTTTAGCTAAAACAGTCATGTGTAGCTAAAGCTCTAATTCACACTCACCTTGAGTTCTCCGAAGCTCACAGTTATGATCCCAGTGTGAACACAGACAACAGAAAAATGTCCAATAAAACATTATTACAACTTTCAGTGTAAGACAGTAGAGAGTAAACAGTACCCAACTCTCCCTCGTCCAGACTATTTACATTCTCGTCGAAGTACACAAGCCTACACACAGTGACAATCACACATTCTGATGGCAACAGATAGCTGCTTCAGAAATGTATCAGGTTTGGGGAGGAAATGTTATCAGCAATACGGCATCACGTGGAGAAACTATCAGCAGCTGATGTAAATTTTCACCCCTGAAACAGAGCAGGTCCAGGGAAAAAATTTTTTAATTTTTTTGATCTTCCTCCCACCATCTCTCTTTATTTACCTATGGCATGGAGAATCTGCCCCAACCAGAAAGTCAGGTGGCTGCTCCCACACAGGAAGGGGCAGACAGCTGAGGCTGCTCCCTGAGGCAGCAGAAGCTGGTCTGGATACTGGTGTACCGGTGCTAATGCGCCATTGTCTTTCCACAGACTCTGAGACTATGCCGCCATCGTATACCATCTATATCATTCCATACCACAGCATATCATTCCGTACCAAGCCGTATCATATCATTACTGGGCTTCCCAGGGAGCTCAGGGGTAAAGAACTTGCCTGCCAATGCAAGAGCCCTAGGAGACGTGGCTCAATCTCTGGGTCGAGATCCCCTGTTGGAGGAAATGGCAACCCACTCCAGTTTTCTCGCCTGTGAAATCCAATGGACAGAGGAGCCTGGAAGGCTATAGTCTAAAGGGTCCCAAAGAGTCGGACAGGACTGAGGCACTGAGCACGTGCGTATACGTCATCTCATTACGATATCATAACGTGTCGTTCTGTACCATACCACACCACACCATACCTGATCATTACTACATCAGATCCTTTCCACACCATGTTGTATCGTGTCATATCACATCATATTCTAAAGCAGCACTGAAGGAATGGAAGGGGAGAGAAAAGGAGTCAGCCATCTGATTCCCTGGGGTGTAAGGGGGGTCAGATATGAGGAGCCTCCCAGGAGCCTGGCCTTCTCTGGATTTCAAGGGACCTACGTCACACATCACACACCATTCCACACACCACACAAGTCCAGGCTGATTAGGATCACGCCTTTTCTGACAGTGTTTCGAGGTCAAGACAGGGGAGCAAGAGACAGCTTTAAGATCTAGTATTTTAAAAAACCAAATCAGTAAAATTTATGTTACCTGTATTTTGCCATATTTGTTTTTCAATTCGAGTTTTTTTTTTTAGAAATCAGACATTTGTTTAAGGGCTAAATGGCTCAGCCACTCGTCTACTGGATGCCCTAAGGAGGATGTTTCAGCTGTTGGTGGGACGCACTAGGAGTTCTAAGGAATCGTTTCGGCTGAGCACAAGGCCAGAGAAAGGACTCCTCATTTGGAGATATAGACATTAAAATCAAGCTCCCCAGGAGGAATAAACTAGGACTATAGCATTAAGAGATACACATCCTTTATATAAAATAGATAAACAACAAGGATTTACTGTATAACAACGGTACACTATATTCAATATCTTGTAACAACTTAGAAAACAAACTGAAGATTCTGAATCACTTTGCTATACACCTGAAACTAAAATAATATTATAAATCAACTACAGTTCAGTTAAAAAAAATAGGAATTAGAATAATATCTAACTCATCGGTTCTACTGCATGCAATAAATAAATTAACATGTAAAAAAGCCTCCCAAGTTATAAACCATACTAAAAGATTCTCTAATTTAGGGGTCGCAAAGAACATTACTCTTAAGATGGAAAGAAAAATCATACTTTGGAAAAACATTCACTATAATAAACACAAGAAATCTTTATAAAGTATTTGCTCCATGTTCTCGATAAATTACAAGAAAAAAACACACAAAGAAATGGAAGGTGGGGTTTAAAAGGTGACCTAGATGCCTTCTAAAATATAAACTGAAGTAATAAGGAGCAGGCTTAAAGAAGGAAAAAAAACTATAAAGACTAAAAATGTAAGAGATACATTGTTTTAGAAAGAACAAGACAGAACTGACATGAAGAGAAAAATAATTAAGGAATGTAGAGGACAAATTTGAGAAGCCATCCCAGAGAGCAGAGGGAAAGGACAAAGAGAGAAGCAAATTCAGAAAGATAAATGAAGTTGTTTACGTGGAACATGGGTTGTGGGTAAGAGGTATGGTGATGGAAGAAAGAAAGTGAAGACTCCCTTCACAAAGTATAAGCAGAATACGTTTGTTGTTGCTGTTGCTCAGTCATGTCCGACTCTTTGCGGCCCTATGGACTGCAGCCCACCACACTCCAATGCCCATGGAATTTTCCAGGCAAGAATACTGGAGCGGGTTACCATTTTCTTCTCCATGGGATATTCCTAACCCAGGGATTGAACTCACGTCTCTTGTGACTCCTGCATTGGCAGGTGGGTTCTATACCACTAGCAATACCTGGAAAGCCCAAGCAGAATATGCAGAACACATCAAATAATCAAAGGTCTAATACAAACTTTTTAATTTAAAAATAACCTGGCCAGTGAATTAAAAATAATTATAGACATAATTAATCAAAAGAGATCACTGCAGAGGCATAGCACCGTGAATTTTTTAATTTTTTCAGTTTCAGAAAAAATCCTGTCAGGATTCAGTAAAACATATAATCAAACAGGTTACTTTTGAAGAAATAAAGGAAAGATTACCTTGCTTTCTCTCTCAGAGCCCTAACAGCCAGAAAATAGAGGAACGTCTTACAAAAGTTTTAAGATGAAAATTTTTTTAAAGTGGAGTTGTGATGCAATAATTTAGTACTCGTGGATGACAAATAAGAGGTATATTCTTAAATATCTGAAATTTCAGAAACACTATTATCCACATTCCAAAGTTAAAAATATTAGAAGAAAAAAAAGACATGTCAACTGGGCAAGAAAGGAAGGGAAACAAAGAACTAATCAAGTGATTAGGGACTCATTTACAGTGACAAATCTCAACACTGAAAAAAGAACCTAAACAGAATTTTTAGATTTGTAAGCAGTCATTTGATTCAAATTTAAAAAAACAGTAATTTTCAAAGAAAGTATATAATAGAATAATAGTAACTTAATAAAAAGCCCACCCCTTTTACCACACGCTAAAAGAAGTTCTAGGGACTTCCCTGGTGCTCCAGAGGTTAACACTTCACCTTCCAGTGCAGAAGGTGTGGGTTCAATCCCTGGTCAGGTAGCTAAGATCTCACATGCCTCGTAGTAAAACAAAACAAAACATAACACAGAAGCAATCAGTAATAAATTCAATAAAGACTTTAAAAATGGTCCACAACAAAAGAAAAAGATCTTTAAAAAAAAAAAAGGTTCTAGAAGGAGGAAAAGATTTAAATATTTTAAAATGAGAGATGTCCATTTATCTTAGGGTAACTAAACATATTAATAATCAATAAATTTATCAATTTGAAAGAATTCACAATAAAAAGTAGACATAAGTGATATGAATACACACAGGTTGAAAACTTCTACAGATTAAATAGCCACAGACATAATTAAATGTCAATTTAAATGCATGATAAATGCAAGTTTGATACATTTGACATTTATAAACCTCTTGTAAATCAACAAGTAACTTGATAATATCTATAATATCTTGACAGTAAAATAGACAAGGATATAAAAAGGCAATTTAAAAAGGGAAGATGGAGAGGTGATGGAGAAAAGAGAACCCTCCTACACTGTTGGTGGGAATGTAAGTTGGTGCAGCCACTATGAAAAATATTTATTAGTATAAAGGTTCTTCATAAAACTAAAAACAGAGTTACATAGATCCAGCAATCCCACTCCTGGGCATATACCCAGGCAAAACTTTAAATCAAAAAGACACATGCGTCCCTATGTAAGCCAAAACATGGAAACAACCTAATTGTTTATCAACGCATAAATGGATAAGGAAGATGTGGTACATATATACAATGAAATACTACTTAGCCATAAAAAAGAACAAAATAATGTCATTTGCAGCAACATGGCTACAACTAGACAGTATCATACTAAGTGAAGTAAGTCAGAAAGAGAAAGACCAATACCATATGATATCACTTATATGTGAAATCTAAAATATGCCACAAGTGAATCTATCTATAACAGACTCACAGACCTGGAGATCAGACTTGTGGCTGTCAAGTGGGAGGGGAGGAGGGAGAAGCATGGACTGGGAATCTGGGGTTGGCAATGCAAACTACTACATTTAGAATGGATGAACTACAAGGTTCTGCTGTAGAGCACAGGGAACTATAGCCAGTTTTCTGGGATGAAACATAATGGGAAAGAATATTTTAAAAAGAAAGTATATGTGTGTAAAACTGAGTCACTCTGCTATACAGCAGAGATTGGCACAGCACTGTAACTCAGTTATACTTCAATTAAAAAGTTTAATAATAAAAAATAAGAGGAAGTAAATGGTCAACAAGTACCTTAAAAATTAAACACAATGGTAAACAAATAAGTATATATTAAGACATCAGTGAAATACTATCTCTGGAGTATGAAACTGGAAAAAGTGAAAAGAAATGCTAATACACAGAATTGGCAAGAATTTGAGACAATGTTCATTCTCAAATACTGCTTATGTGAGAATAAACTGGAACAACTATTGTTATTGGACAGATAGCAACACAACATTTTCACATGTCCTTTGGTCAAGCCTCTTCACTTTTGAACTGTGGTGCTGGAGAAGACTCTTGAGAGTCCCTGGGACTGCAAGGAGATCCAACCAGTCCATTCTAAAGGAGATCAGTCCCGGGTGTTCTTTGGAAGGACTGATGCTAAAGCTGAAACTCCAATACTTTGGCCACCTCATGTGAAGAGCTGACTCACTGGAAAAGACTATGATGCTGGGAGGGATTGGGGGCAGGAGGAAAAGGGGACGACAGAGGATGAGATGGCTGGATGGCATCACTGACTCGATGGACGTGAGTCTGGATGAGCTCCGGGAGTTGGTGATGGACAGAGAGGCCTGGTGTGCTACAATTCACGGGGTTGCAAAGAGTCAGACATGACTGAGTGACTGAACTGAACTGAATTTCACTTTTAGGAATTCATCTGAATAATCAGTATAGCATGTAAGGCTATATATTTAGAGGCTATAAACTGATGTGTACTCTAATTTCATATTAAAATAGACATCAAAATCAAAAATAATAAACAACTGAAATATACAAAAGGGAAGAATAAATTACAGTACCTGCATATTTTCAAACACCATGCTCTAAAAATTACATTGCCAATGAATACTCGTGACATGAAGAAAAGTTTAGATGTTGTTTAAAAAGTTACTAATCCATACCAAAATATGACCCACAAAATTACTAGCTATGTGCATACAAAGTTATTGAAAATACAAACCTAGCATCTTATACTGAAATGACAAGCAGTTTTCCTTTCTGGTGTACATATCTAAAACCATACAATAAAATCTCTGCAGTAATGCTCCTTCAACAATAAGAATTGGGATATAACACAACTGACTTTTGATGTCTGTCCTTTACTGAACCCCAGTTCTCAAACAGGGACAAGTCAAGTTCTACTGCAGGGAGAAAGAGTCACAGGGAGTAGAAAGAAAAATCTCTCTAGGAAAGTAGAGAAGTGGAAGTGGGGTCCACACATTACTGGAGGATTCACAGACTAATCCTCCCAGATAGGCCAGTAATAGTGGCTTCTATTCAGAAAGTCTTAGCCAGTCACAGGATCCTAAATTATCAGCATGGATATTAAAGCCAAAACTATGGACACTGCCACTAAAAGATGCCACACCACAACTGGGACCTAGATAGTTCCCATGAAGGAACCCTGGAATTTCAAGCCAGACAGTTATATACACTTGTTCTGGCCATGTCATCAATGTCACAATAATCCAATCTCTCATTTCTAATGATTAAATATTTGGGAGCTCACTTATAACATTATGGCAGGGTTTTATTTGGCTTCTTTCATAATCAAAAATGAAACTAATATTATTTAAGAACACATATTAAATTAATATTTAAGAAAAAAATTCCAATCACTTGGAAATGTAAAAGTACTCTCCCCAAAGACAGGTTAACCTATTTTTTTTGCACCAAACAGCCAAATTGTGAATGCAAAGGAAAAGTTCTTGAAGGAAGTTAAAATTGCTCCTCTGGGTGGTGAGGTAGGGTGGAGGGCGGGGGGAGAGTACTCTCCTAAATAACTATGGAGGTAAAATTTAAATGTTCTAATGTAACTAGAAACAATTTAGAATATAGTTTTAAAACCCTAAACAGTAAAGATCCAAACTTAGAGAACAGATGCAAAGCTGCATTGCAAGGAAAATTCATAGTAGCAAATATGTTTGCTACAATGAAAAAAGGAAAGATCCATAAATGAAGCATTCATTTCAAAATAGTAAATTGGAAAAAAAAAGAATGATATTTTAAAAGATAAAAATAACACAAAGAAAACAAAACTCCACAAAGGAAACAGAACATGGAAACATCAGAGTTGAGAAATAAATCCAAGAGCTGGTCGTCTAAAAAAAAACAAACCAACCAATGACACATGCTGACAAAGTTTGTTAGAAAGAGAAAGAATCCATTGTGATCGGGTCATATTTTGAAAATTATTAGTATATTTTTCTCCTTTGTCTTTCTGACTTCGACATGACTTTTCCCTAGCTATTTTGAAACACTCTTTGGGGGACTACAAAGAGATATAGACTTTTTCCTGAACGGATACAAAGAGAAAGAATAAGGTAATATTCAGCTTTGCACAAAATAGGATTTGCTATAGTCCCAAGAGAAGATTTCCTATACTCCTCCCATTATGTCTTTCTAGATATTAACCACCTTACCTGGAAGACTCAGATCCCGGAGCTTTCCCAATTTTTTTTTTTTTACTCCCAGTCCCCACAATTCACCCTTGAGCTTAGGTTTGAGACAGACCTGGAGGTATCCATCAGGAAAAGAGAAAGACAATACAACGTAGGGGAAGACAGCACTTTCCAGCCTACAGCAAAGATGGAAAGAGGAGAAAGAAAGGAAAAAGAGAGCCTTGGCTTGGAGAGAGAAAGGGGAGAGTAACAAGAAGGGTAGACGGAGCTTCCTCCCCTAATTAGGACTCTGGAATAGATCACTTCTTTGGCACTCTTCCATCCTGAAATTAAAGTAGGGTCACATCCACTTTGTGGGGCAAGAAGAGTAGATCCTGATACTTAGTTTTTCCTGAGCCAACTTTGGTCCTTGTATGTTTAGGTGGTGGTGGTTTATTTGCTAAGTCATGTCCAACTTTGCAACCCCATAGACTGTAGCCTGCCAGGCTCCTCTGTCCCTGGAATTCTCCAGGCAAGAATACTGGAGTGGGTTGCCATTTCCTTCTCCAGATGGGCTCCCAAATAGTGGGGAGACTGGCTGGAGCCAGCCAGCCAGAGCTGGGTGAGGCAGCATGGTAGCAAACGCTGCACAGTACAACTGAGGACGGAACTAAAAGAGAATCTTCACTGGATCCCTGAAATGTAGCATTCATAGGAGCTCAGGTGAAGCCAAGACAGTGGAGAGTACCAGCAGGTGAAATGCCTGAAAAGAATGAACCACGAACTGCAGCTTTCATCACAGGCGATCATCAGAGTACTCAGCCAGCAGATGGGAAATGGACAACATCCCCTTGGAGAACAAAGGAGTCAAAGGATACCCTGATGATGAAACCCACCTCTTAACTCTATCACCACACCACCTCGGCCCATCTCCCCCCACTTTTTTTTTGAAAGTCGCTCAGTCATGTCTGACTCTTTGTGACTCCAGGCACTATACAGGCAACGGAATTTTCCAGGCCAGAATACTGGAGTGGGTAGCTTTTTCCTTCTCTAGGAGATCTTCCCAACCCAGGGAGCAAACCCAGGTCTCCCATATTGCAGGTGGATTCTTTACCAGCTGAGCCACCAGAGAAGCCCAAGAACACTGGAGTGGGCAGCCTATCCCTTTTTTAAAGGATCTTCCTGACCCAGGAATTGAACCAGTGTCTCCTGCATTACAGGCAGATTCTTTACCAACTAAGCTATCAGGGAAGCCCTCTCCCTCTTAGATCGGGGTATCATCTTAAAGTAACAAGAGATGGTGAAGGGGCTTCCCTAGTGGTCCCGTAGTTAAGACTCCGAGCTTCCAATGCAACATGCCTGGATTCCATCCCTACTCACAGAACTAGATCCCACATGCTGCAACTAAAGATCCCACATTACACACACACATACACACACACACACACACACACGGGCCTGGATCCACATGGCCTGGGTCCAGTTTGTCAGCTCTGACTTTGGGCCATTTATTCTGTCTCCCTGCATCTCAGTTTCCTCATGCTGACCACAAATTGGCATTTGCCATGGGTGCTTGCCACCTACCTCTACAAGGATTAAGGCAGGTGCTGCCAGAGCTGGTGACCTCCAACACACCCTGAAGGAGTTCAGGGTAAAGAGCAGAAATGAGGCACTCGGTGCTTCCAGGAAACTGGCAGGACAGGTCTTCAAACAGTTAGATATTTTCAAGAGCTGATTTTATGAGCCCAATTCTTATATCTTTTCATATCTATAAAAACACTAAGCCCTGATGGTGACAACTGTTTCTCATGACTAGCAGAAGCTTCATGGGACCAGCAGAAACTGTCTAAAAAAATAAACATGCTTGATGCCCCGCCCCCATCTCTTTGAAGCAGTTTCTCAGAGCAATCTGTGGTGCTGTCTCTTGGGCTGCAGTCCTCATTTTGCCCCAAATAAAGCTTAAGTTGCAACTCTCACGTTGTGCATTAAGTCGGCACTCATCTATAAAATAGGGATTATAAGAGTTTTTCTCAGCATTTTTTTAAAGATTAAGTGAGCTAATAAATATAAAGTACTGGATTGGCCAAAAAGTTTGTGTTGGAAAACATGAAGAAAGGTTAAAAGACAAATTTCTTGGCCAAGCAATACTTAGATCAGTGTCTGTAATAAGGGTTCGATAAGTGCTGGCTATCTTGATTGCTTTTAGTATTATTATATTATTACTTATACATATTACCTACAGTTGGGGTTCACGGGAGAAGATCTAATCAACTACAGAAAAAAATCAAGAAATTACAATTTCTCTACATAACCAAGTAGTATGGATTAAAATTTGTATCCCTGCCACATAAATAGTGAATCATAAGTGATAAAGATGATATAAAACAGATCAAAAGACAGGTTTTTAAAAATACAACAGAATGATACCAATTTTAAAATTTTAATAGAATGGACCACATTCTGGAAAAAAAAAAATATGAATTACCTATATTAGCTCAAGAAGTATGCCAGACAGAAAAGAAGTACTTCAACAGAAGCTGAAAAATTCATCAAAGAATTACCTCAAAAAAGGACTATGACCAGATGATTTAATTAGTACATTCTTTCTAACTTATCTCAAGGGACAACGCCAGAATGTATAACTCTAATAGGACTTGGAAAATGCTCCCCAATTCACTGGAAAACTGCTAGCTATAATATGCAACCCTTCAACAAATAAAACTAAAGGCCAATATTTTTCTCTAAAGCTTTGTTACTCCAGGATTTTTTTAGTACCTCTGACATGCTGTGAAACTCCAATAGGAGGGCTGCAGGAAACAGTGCTGTTCTGCAATTCAGAGATTTCTTCCTGGCTCCCCAGAGCCGTCTGATGGTCACGCAGAACGACACGGGAACCTTGCAAGTGCTGGTGTCTGTGCTAAGTCAGTTAGGTCGAATCCAGTGCTTTGCAGCTCTATGGACCCACCTGGTTCCTGTCTATGGCATTCTCCAGGCAAGAATACTGGGGTGGGTTGCCATGCCCGCCTCCAGGAGACCTTCCCAACCCAGGGACCAAACCTGCAACTCTGCTGTCTCCTTGCATTGGCAGGCGGGTTCTTTACCACTAGCGCTGCCTGCAAAGCCCACATGGAAACCTTAAGTCACCTAATCAGAATATTAAGATGGTCTGGGAGGCAAGGATATACAGAAACATACATAGAGGAAAAGGCATTCACAAGAGATACTCAGAGGAAAAGAGACAGTATACAAAATTGCCCCCAAATTACTAGCAAGGCTGAGGCTCAAAGCAGGGTAGTCTGCTGGTGAAAATGTAAACTGATTCAACTCATCCAGGAAGCAACTGGCCAAATGTATTAATACTTAGAAACTAAAATGCACATACTAAATGACCCAATCATTCAGCTTGTATCAGTCCATCCTGAAGAACTGAAAATGAATATATAGATTTACATACAGGGATGTGCTTCATAGAATTATTAATAGCCAACAAAACAAACCAATCTAAATGACTAAAAAACAGATTATGGCACATTCATATGATAAATTATGCAACAATTAAAGGCAATGCTTTGCAAAAAATAAATGACATGCATATGTATATGATTTTTTAGGGAAAAAAGGCAGAACAAAATACAACATACAATCTTAAGTATATTTCAAAAATGTGTGTACGTGAGAAAAACTACTGGAAGAATATAGACCAAAACCTTAATGTGATCTCTGTATGGTGGAACTCTGAGTAAATATTTTTAAATACATTTCTCATATCATCTAGCTATCTGCACTAAGAATAGATTACTTTTATAATAGGCAAAAAAAAACCACGATAAAATTCAAATAATCATTGCACATGGATATATACTTCTAAGAGTGAAATGGGGTTTAAAAAAGAAAAAGTCTCCATTCACTAAGGACAAAAACATTCCCAACACTGAGCACAGAATTCTATGCTCCCAAACGTGAATCTCACACCCGTGCACTTGAAAGCAGGAAGAGAGAAAGCAAACCAACCAAATCCCTCAACAGACAGGTTGAGCTGCTTCTCCGGGTTTTCGACACACCATTATCGCGAGGGGAACTCGGCACCCGTTTTTAAAAGTGCAGCTGTTTTCATACCTCCCTTGGTTCTATGAACATCCACATGGAGGGACAGGCTTTACAGGGGAGATTGAGCGAGTGTGATAGTTACACGCGCGTGTATGCACATGCATCCTTTCTCTCTCTCTCTGTCTCTCTCTCTCTCTCTCACACACACACACACACACACAAATCCACACAATCGTGTGGTCCCAAGCAGACAACTCCCAAGCGAGACCTGCGGGTGCAGCCGCGCCCCATTCCCGAGCCGCCGGTACCTGTTCGCCGTGCGCGGGGGCAGGGTCGCCGAGCTCCGGAGCTTCCTCGGAGCAGCGGGGCTGCTGTGGGTGGTCTCCCTGCTTTCTTCCACCAAGAACCTGCACAACCGTGAAGAAAACTAAGTTGGCGCAGTTGGCAGCCGGTCTCGGCATCGCGCTCGCAGCCAGGCGGCCAGGGCATCCTAGCGCGCCCTGGCTCGCGACGCAGCTTCCCTATCCCGGAGTTTGAAGCGGCTCAGGGCGGGAAGGAAGAGAAAGAAGGGAGAGCTCGGGTGACCCGACGGCAGGTCCGGCCCCGCAGCTCCCTCGCCACCCTGGCCGGTTCCCCTCCGCCCTAGTCGGTGTCCAGTCGGTGCTAGGGTCGCCCCTGCGACACCTCCCACTCATCCTGCGCTGCCTCCCGGACTCCCCCGTCCCACCCCACCCCCAGGCCGCCGCTGCCCGTCGACTAGTCCCCGCAGCTTGCCAAAGTCTGCGCACCCGAGAGGAGCGGCGGAGCGGCTAGGGTCCCCGGGTGCGCGGCACGCGGGGCGGCCCGAGCGCGGCGGGCGCGTGGGTACCTGGAATGGGCGGGCGCGTCGGTCCAGCACCAGAGCAGGCGAAGCAGCAGCAGCAGCAGCAGGCTGGCGAGCAGGGCGAACAGTGCGCCCCCCGGCCGCATCCTGAACCACCGGCGCGGTCGCCGCCACCGCCGCTGCTGCCCCGGCGAAGCACAGCCCGGGCGGCCCCGACTCGCGGCTCCCGCCGCTGCCGCCGCAGCCGCCGCGGCCGCAGCCACGCACACCTCCAGCGTTCAGGGCGGCGCGGAGGGGCGGCGGGGGCGCGCGCCGCGGGCCCGCAATCTCAGGCGCCACCGGCCCGGCCCGCCCGGCGTCTGCGGGCGGAGGTGGCAGCCACGTCCCAGCTCTCCCCCGTCTCCCGCCCAGCCCGGATCGCTGTCGGCGCCCGGCGATCGGCTGGCGGTGAAGCGGCGCCCGGCTCGCCTCCTCTTCTCCCGAAGGCGCTCGGAGCTGCTGCGGGCGCTGGTCGCCGCCGCCGCCGCCGCTGCTTCTGCCGCCGCCGCGCGGGGTCACCTGAAGGTTGGGGCTCGGGAGCTGGACGCCTCGCTGATTGGGCTCCAACTTTTGTGCGCCCTCACCTTCCCCCGAGCGTTCTTTCCCGATGCCCACGCAGCCCACCAGGCTGACCGCACCTGGCTCTGCGCCCCTGCGGAGGAGGGCTGCGGTTCCGAGAGGCAGAAGAGGAGATAGGAAAGGGCCCATTTCAAAAACTTTGCAAACAGTGGGATTGTCCCACGCGGAGAGGCTGCTAGACACTTGAGAGGAGCCTCCCGGTGTTTGAAGGGAGATTCAGATGCACGGCGAATGGATTTCCAGGGACCAGGCAATCTTTAGGGATCCGGCAAGCTACCAAGCGCAGGCCAAATTCTTCCCCGGCCCGTTTTTGTGAATAGTTTCATTGGAACACCTTTCTGTCCATTCCTCTGTATTATCTGTGTATGACCTCATGGATCTAGGACCGATTTTGCGCTTCAGAGGCAGAACTGAGTCGTGGACCCAAAGATCACACGGCCCACAAGAGCCTAAAATTATTGCCTATCTGGCCTTTTTCAGAAAAAGTTGGCAGATTCCCGCTCTAATTAATATTGGGCTGGATCATACTGGTTAGCATGTCATTGATTAGCTAGTATTTCGTGTACTAGAAGAGAGTGAACTCCTGACAATGTGATATGGCATGGTTTCCCGGTTATTTATTAAGGTTAGACCATTAATTACTCTTTAGGCCCTAAACTGTCCTGTCTGCACGTGGCCCCAAGCCGTACTTGGCAACCTCCCTGGGTTTTGCTCCTGATGCCGAACTCTTTCTCTTTTTTCAACTTTTTATTTTGTATTGGAGTATAGCCAATTAACAATGTTGTGATAGTTTCAGGTGGACAGCCATACATGTATCCGGTTCTCCTCTAAACTCCCCTCCTGTTCAGGCTGCCCCGACTCTGAACTCGAGGAATATCTATAAACCCTAAACCCCTTAGTGATTATACAGGGGCTTAATGGACTATTCAGTCTGCTTCTATATATATTTGAGATTTTTCCCAATAGCAACTCTTGACCTCTACCATCCTGTGAAGACCTTGATAAAGGTGATTTCATAGGTTTTAGTGCATTAACTTTCCCAAAAAACAAAAATATATTTCAACTGGACTCTCCTAGAGGTATAAGGTCTTAACCTGAAAAACCAATGTGAGAGCGTCTAAGAAGCCAGTAGCTCAGACAGCTCAATAAAGCTGTCGTCAGTGATTTCATCACAGGAGAAATCACAACATGTATCAAGAAGATAAATTCAAGGCTGCCTACTTCCTTTCTACTAATTCTGCATTTACTCCAATTAAAAATGCTTGGTGAAAACACACCAGAACTTTCCACGTAATAGCTGACCAATAAATGTTTGATCAACATATAAAACACCTCAGAATTCATGCTTTTCTTAAAGAGAAAAAGAAAAAAATCTGAAGATGAATGTGACTATTAATATAAACAGGATTTCCTTCCATAGAACACTATTGCTGTTAAAATATGTTTGATCAATAAAGTTGCTACTGTGACTTAAGACTGACATCTTAGGGATCTTCAGGGATCTAGCTGCTTATCTGAGGATGATATGATAAAATAATACTATCTTCAGATAAAGCTAGAATAATAATCCAATTATATGTGTTTGAAAGTTCATGCATTATTAGATAAGTACAATAGGGCACAATTAACTTGAAAATGGAAAAGTTGTCTGGATGTGGAAGGTAGTCTGAATTTTCTTTCTCTTAGAGCAGAACTGTGCAGACAGCTCACACTGAAGATGGTTTCCAGAAAAAAAGTAAAGAGCATTATTGTATCAGCCAGGAAGCTGCAATTTCACCTAATTTACTAAAGTTTAATATTTCAGCACAGCTGGGCTCAAGGCAACAGCAGAAGAGTCAGCCTTGCACTGGGCTCCCTAAACACCCTTGCTGCAAATGAAGTTACTTTTTATCAAGCCAATGGCTATCAGCAGGGGACTCACAAAAGCCCATTTTAATTGGAAAACCAAGTGTAAATTTGCAATGGGAATTCTGAACCAAGTGTTAAAATTTGACAGTAGGGATCTTTACCACCAGGTTTGTAATTGAAGACTTTGGTTGGTAAAATATGAATTATCTTGCTTATCCTTGAGAGATCAAAGAACCTGACAAAAACATGATTCCTTAAATATTATCAGCCACAGAACCAATACTGGGAGTATGCACATTTGGTGACAACAGTCACAGTTTTGACCAGCAGCCCCAAAGATCTGAACCCTTAGAAACTCAAGGTGATTTGCAGAGCCCAGGCTGGTGTATGAACCTATCTTTCTCTCCCAGTTTACCCAGTTTTGCCTTTGTTATTTTTTAATTCATCATTACAAGTGCCTTTATGTTCATCAAATAACTTATAAAAATGATAGGGGAGTGTTGGTTTATAAAAAAATGTCCACGTCATTGAAAATCTTTCTTAAAGTTGTTGTTTCTCGTTTTGGGGGGTATGGTTTTAAGTATTTCGCTCTGCATGGATTTGAGGATTCATGAAAAATCCCAACTATCAAGTGTCTATTACATCTACTGGAATACACAAATGGAAACTTTCAATAGAGGGGAAGGAAAGAGTGCCTTGAGAAACACGGAAGATTGATGTGGCAAAGAATTTTTCCTTCATTTGGGTGACATTTTTATCTCCCTGTCTAGAAAAGATGGTTTCTGATGTCTTCAGGCTGCTTGATTGGTTTTAGTAATTTTAGAGATTTGTGAGGACCGCAGGACAATGGCACATTCATAAATATTAAACTACTCCTTGAGGGAGGGAATTCATAAGGACAGCAAGGCTATATATTTTTGACAAATCAGAGGATATAAATAAAAGTAGAAATAACTTCAAGAAGTCAACAACCTTGTGGAGGGAGCTATATTTTCAAATATATTTTATTGCAGATTTTTCCTATTACTAATTGAATATTTTAAATATCAAAGCAATTCCATATATAAAGTCATTTTAACTTTAAAGATAAGAATATTTAGGATGATATACAAATGCCATTTAGGTTATATATATGAAAAGCAATTTGTAGTACAACTAAAACTATCCCCCAAAAGTTATTGTTCATAGTAAAAATCAGAATTTAATATGAAAAATATCTAAACTTCTAAAAATTATTTCCCTGAAATCCACTTAAAAGGTCATGTGTGTGTCTGCATGTTAGTCACTCAGTTGTGTCCGACTCTTTGTGACCCTATGGACTGTAAGTGGCCAGGCTCCTCTGTCCATGGTATTCTGCAGCAAGAGTACTAAAATGGATTGCCATTCCCTTCTCCAGTCATAAAGGACCAAAAAAGAGAGATGAAACTGCATTTATCCTGAAACTATAAAATGGCCACAATCCCATTCCATGAGCCCCCAAGAATGTCTGCTAAAGATGAACTAATTGGACAAGAATATTAAGTTCAAGACTCAGCTCCTCTATTTATGACTTAGATTTGTAGAAAAGAAATGAAGAAGTTCTAGAAGGTTCTGCTGCTGCTGCTGCTAAGTCGCGTCAGTTGTGTCCGACTCTGTGCGACCCCATAGATGGCAGCTCACCAGGCTCCCCCGTCCCTGGGATTCTCCAGGCAAGAACACTGGAGTGGGTTGCCGTTTCCTTCTCCAATGCAAGAAAGTGAAAAGTGAAAGTGAAGTCGCTCAGTCGTGTCTGACTCTTCGCAGCCTCATGGACTGCGGCCCACCAGGCTCCTCTGTCCGCGGGATTTTCCAGGCAAGAGTGCTGGAGTGGGGTGCCATTGCTTTCTCCATTAGAAGGTTCTACCACTACTCAATTTGGACAAAGAAAGGCTGGGAGTAGGATCCAACAACAATGAGCAGCCAACAGTGGGGTTGACCAGGGCTACTGAGTTAAAAGAGAGATGGTGACCAGTATTGCTGCTTTCATTGAACACAGCTTTCTGGTTATTAACATCTAGGAATGATGACCTAGAGTCAGTGATAATCTTTTTTAAAGTCTTTATTGAATTTGTTGCAATGTTGCTTCTGTTTTATGTTCATGGCTTTTTGGCCATGAGGCAAGTGGTATCTTAGCTCCTTAACCAGGGATGAAACCTGCACCCCCTGCACTGGAAGGTGAAGTCTTAACCACTGGACCACCAGGAAGTCCCTAGGTAGAGCTAAGCTTAAAGAGATGATAAAAAAGAACTTTCTCACTAATGATTAAAATCACTTTACTAAAGAAAAATGAATATTCAATAAATAAATGGTTCTTGAAACACTGATTATCCTGCCTAATTTCAGAGTTTGTAAAGCTGGGTAGAACTCCAGGAGTTTCAACAGAATTGCAGGGTGGATGTTATATGTGCCAAACCAGTCATATTTCTCGCCCCAGTTTCTCTTCCTTACTTCTACATTCCATACAACCTAAACTACAAGCAGATAAATAATGAAGCAAAAATATCCCATAGCAAGCCTTTAATGCAAAACTAAATTTTGACAAGTAGGTAAATAAAAAGGAAGAACAACCGAAGATTTTCACAATATTCCTGGCAAGCAGCAGAAAGAAACAGGCATAATTTATTTCAAAGATGAGTAAGCAGAAGAAAAATCATGCAAAAGTTCTGCAAAATATAAGATGAATGAAAAGCAATGTAACCGATAGAAAAGCAAACGAAGAATACATGTTGGAAAGACTTACTATAGAAAACAGCAGAATATTTAAGCAAGGATCACTTTGTATTCCCCAGAAAAATGAAATATAACATAAGCACCATGAAAGAAGGACCCAAAGAAGAATTAAGAATTGAAAGACAAGATAGCAAGGGATTAGGAGGAAAAGCAAGCTGATGACAGTAAGAAAACAAAACCAAAAAACCATTGCAGAACTTAGAACTACCTTTGGAAGGTTGAGGAAGAGAATTTAGGTGCAAAAATCTGAATTAGTGTCACAGAGATTAGGCTGAAGACAATTGCAGAAAATACAACCGAAAGGGGCAAAATAAAACAAGACTGTAAGTAACAGACAATGATAACAAGAAAAAAATAGGAGCTCTTAAGAGTTAAAGCATGCCAACTCCTTGTCTTATTCAGAAGATCAGTAGAAATAGTAATTACTTTTATATATTGTTAAGTCAAATATGTACTATTTATTTTATGTTCCAACAACACAAGAGATGACTCTACACATGGACACCACCAGATGGTCAATATTGAAATCAGATTGATTACATTCTTTGCAGCCAAAGATGGAGAAGCTCTATACAGTCAGCAAAAAGAAGACCTGGAGCTGACTGTAGCTCAGATTATGAGCTTCTTATTCCAAAATTCAGACTTGAATTGAAGAAAATAGGGAAAACCAGTAGACCATTCAGGTATAACCTAAGTCAAATCCCTATGATTATAAAGTGTAAGTGAGAAATAGATTCAAGGGATTAAATCTGATAGACAGAGAGCCTGAAGAACTATGGACAGAGGTTTGTGACACTGTACAGGAGGCAGTGATCAAAAACATCACCAAGAAAAAGAAATGAAAAAAGGCAAAACGGTTGTCTTAGAGGTGTTACAAATAGCTATGAAAAGAAGAGATGCGAAAGGCAAAGAGGAGAAGGAAAGATATACCCATTTGAATGCAGAGTTCCAAAGAATACCAAGGAAAGATAAGAAAGCCTTACTAAGTGAACAATGAAAAAATAAAATAAAGGAAAACAATAGAATGGGAAAGACTAGAGATCTCCTCAAGAAAATTAGAGATAACAAGGGAACATTGCATCCAAAGATGGGCACAATAAAGAACAGAAATGGCAAGGACCTAACAGAAGCAGAAGATATGAAGAAGAGGTGGCAAGAATACACAGAAGAACTATACAAAGAAGTTCTTAATGACTCAGATAACCACGATGGTGTGATCACTCACCTAGAGCCAGACATCCTGGAATGTGAAGTCAAGTGGCCCTTAGGAAGCATCACTATGAAAAAAACTAGTGGAGGTTTTGGAATTCCAGCTGAGCTATTTCAAATCCTAAAATATGATGCTGTTAAAGTGTCGCTGCACTCAACATGCCAGCAAATTTGGATAACTCAACAGTGGCCATAGGACTGGAAAAGGTCAGTTTTCATTCCAATCCCAAGAAAGTCAATGCCAAAGAATGTTCAAACTACTGCACAATTGTACTCATTTCACATGCTACCCAGGTAATGCTCACAATCTTTCAAGCTAGGTTCCAATAGTTCATGAACCAAGAACTTTCAGGTGTTCAAGCTGGATTTGGAAAAGGCAGACGAACCAGAGATCAAATTGCCAACATCTACTGAATCACAGGAAAAGCAAGAGAATTCCAGATAAACATCTACTTCTGCTTCATCGACTATACCAAAGCTTTTGACTGTGTGGATCACAACAAAGTGCATAAAATTCTTAAAGATGTGGGAATACCAGACCACCTTACCTGTCTCCTGAGAAACCTACATGCAGGTCAAGAAGGAGCAGTTAGAACCAGATATGGAACAACAGACTGGTTCAGAACTGGGCATCAAAGCGATATATTGTCACACTGTTTATTTAACTTATATGCAGAGTACATCATGCAAAATGCCAGACTGGATGAAGCACAAGCTGGAATCAAGATTTCAGGGAGAAATATCAATAACCTCAGATATGCAGATGACATCTCCCTTACTGCAGAAGCGAAGAGGAACTATAGAGCCTCTTGATGAAGGTGAAAATGGACATGAGTTTGAGCAAGCTCTGGGAGATAGTGAAGGATAGGGAAGGCTGGAGTAGAGCAGTCCATGGGTTCGCAAAGTCGGACACAGGTGAGTAACTGAACAACAATGTTATGTTATTTTTTCGGCTGCACCATGCACTGTGTGAGATCTTAGTTCCCAGACCAGGAATCGAAACCAAGCCCCCTACATTGGAAGGCAGAGTCTTAACCACTGGACTGCTAAGGAAGTCCCTGCACTGTTTAAATGTTAAGACATCCAATGTAATACATGAGATGATGGGTGTGTTAATTAATTCAATTGCAGGGATTCTTTCACAGTGTAAAATATATTAAAAATCATCACATTGTATATTTTAAATATGTTACAACATTGACAATTATACCTCAATAAAGCTGAAAAAAAAGAAGACCATTATAAAGTAAAAACACTCATAAACCAGTGGAGGAGAAAAGAAAATAGAGAAAAACCAACCCACTCAACAGAAGACAGAAAAAGAATGTGGAGAAAAGTAAGTAAAAGAAAGTAAGTAAAAAGTTAAAAATGAAGCACAAAATAAGATGGTATAAATGCAAACATATCAGTCATTAAAATAGATATATGTAAAGATAAAAGACAGAAATTCACAGATTAGGTAAAAATAAAATGACACAGAAAAGATGAAAGTAACAGTATGTAAAATTATATGCAAAGGAAATACTAACCAAAAGAAAAATTTTAAATATCAAACAAAACAGACACGAAGGTAGGAAGTATTATTAGAAATAAAGAAAATCATTTCAGAATAAAAGGTAGGCTATTGTAAATAGAATAATAACTTTCTAGGTACAGATAAAAATTCTGAATCTAAACAGCAACATAACCTCAAAGTATACAAATTTGATACAGTCAACACATCTTTCTCTCAGGGAGACAGAAAATGAGGAAAAAAAATGGATTGAACAACACAATTTAGAAAAAGACAACACATTCTTCTCAAGCCAGCTTAGAATACCTCTAAAAACTGGCCATGTTCCACTCCATAATACAGGTTCTGACAGATTCTACAGAATGGATATCACAGAGATCTTATTCTCTGATGGCAAACCAGGAAAACTAGAAACCAATAACAGAAAGACTATAAAATTGCCCCTACACTTAAACACACTTTCAAATAATCAAAGAATCATCTTAAAATTTCAAAATATTTAGACAAAATCAGTAAAAAGCCAACACACCAAACTGTGGGATGTAGTAAACTTGGCTGTAAACAGTAGCCAAGACACAGAAGCAACCTAAAAGTCCATCAACAAGGGAATGGATAAAGAAGATGTGGTACATATATACAACGGAATATTACTCAGCCTTTAAAAGGAATGAAATAATGCCATTTGCAGCAACGTGGATGAACCTAGAGATTGTCCTGCTGAGTGAAGTAAGTCAGACAGAGAAGGAGAAATATGGTGTGACATCCCTTATATGTGGGATCTAAAAAGAAGTGATACAAATAAACTTATTTACAAAACAGAAACAAACTCACAGACTTAGAGAACAAACTTATGGTTGTCAGGGAAAAGGATGGGGGGAAGATATAGTTAGGGAGTTTGGGATCAACATGTACATGCTGTTATATTTTAAATGGCTGACCAACAAGGTCCTACTTAGCAAAGTGAACTTTGCTTAATACTATTTGGCAGCCTGGATGGAAGGGGAATTTGTGGAAGAATGGATATATGTATATGTATGACCGAGTCCCTTTGATGTCCACCTGAAACTATCACAACATTGTTAATTGTGTGTTCTCCAATACAGAGGCTTCCCTGGTGGCTCAGATGGTAAAGAATCCACCTGCAATGCAGGAGACCTGGGTTAGATCCCTGGGGAAGGGAATGGCAACCCACTGTAGTATTTCTGCCTGGAGAATCCCATGGACAGAAGAGCTTGGTGGGCTACAGTCCATGGGGTCACTCTGGGCTGTAGTGAAAACAGGGAAATGTACAGCCTTAAATGCACACATTCAAAAGTAAAAAATGAAAAACCAATGAGTTTAGCATCCAACTTAAGATGTTGCGAAGACTGATGCTGAAGCTAAAGCTCCAGTATTTGGCCACCTGATGAGAAAAGCTAACTCACTGAAAAAGACCCTGATGCTGGGAAAGATTGATGGCAAGAAGAGAAGGGGGCAGCAGAGGATGAGATGTTGGATAGCATCACTGACTCAATGGATATGAGTTTGAGCAAACTCCAAGAGATAGTGAAGGCCAGGGAAGCCTGGTATACTGCAGTCCATGGGGTCAGAAAGAGTCAGATATGACTTACCAACTGAACAACAAGATGTTGGGAAAACAAAGCAGGGTAGATGCAAATATGGTGAAAATTGGTAGATCAATCCAAGGAACCTATTCTCCAAATAATACTTTATCTCAGCCCAGGTCCTTCTCCTTAATTTCCAAAAGTAAAGCTGAGAAAGGAGCTTCTATACAGCTAGTTTGTTTAATAGTAAATCCCTGGGATCAGGAGTGAGAAGCTGGGTAAAGTAAGGCAGAGCTGAGAAAGCCAGTGTAAAAATACAGGGGGATCCCATGGATGTAGGTATCATCATGCCAAGGATTTTCTGATGAGCCTCAGAATATCTCAGTACAGTAGTCCTTCAGTATCCAAGGGGTATTGGTTGCAGGACCCCTGCAACTACCAAAATCTGCAGATGTTCAAGTCCCTTATACAGATCAGTTTTCAATATATGAACCCACAGGTGCAGACTCCAAAGTGAACTGTCCACCTGTTGCACCGTGCATTTTCAGGTGGCACAGAAAGAGTGACAGGTGCCCTGCCATGGTACCCAGACCCCAATGGATTTCACATCACAGGAGAGTGCTCCTTTATGAATAAATTCCCCCCTCTTCAGTTGTATATTCTGCCCTGTCTGCTACAGCATTTTCAAGATCCACTCCCAAATGTGCTCCCTTGGCTTCTGCCAGTGGTTATTGCAATTTGTTTGATATATAAAATACAGGCTGTATTTTCTTGCTTAAGCCATGCTGTGACCCAACCCTGGTTCTTAGTCTGGAGGCAACGATGGAGGAAAGGGCAGAGCTTAAGGAGGAAAACATCAAAATGAGAGATATCTGTCTCTCTTGAGGTCTCTGCTTGAGTCTGGGCAAGATGAGGCATTTCTCTCTCACCAAGGCTGTGGGGTAGGGGTGAGGAGCTGCTTCTGCCAGCCCAGAGAGCTTATAGGAATCTGGGGTTTCAAGATTCTCAGGTTTAGGGAGTTCACTGGTGGTCTAGTGGTTAAGATCCACCTTGCAATGCACGGGACGTGGGTTTGATCTCTGATTAGGAGACTAAGGTCCCACACGCTTCAGAGCAACTAAGCCGGAGTCCCAAAATTAGAGAGTCTGAACACCACAACTACGGATGGACGTTCGTAACAGAGTATAGGAGACAGGGATCAAGACCATCCCCAAGAAAAAGAAATGCAAAAATGCAAAAAGGCTGTCTGAGGATGCCTTATAAATAACTGTGATAGGAAGACAAGCAAAAAGCGAAGGAGAGAAAGAAAGATACCCATTTGAATGCAGAGTTCCAAAGAATTACAAGGAGAGAAAAGAAAGCCTTCCTCAGTGATCAGTACAAAGAAAGAGAGGAAAACAATAGAATGGGAAAGACTAGAGATCTCTTCAATGTAATTAGAGATACCAAGGGAACATTTCATGCAAAGATGGGCTCGATAAAGGACAAAAATGGTATGGACCTGACAGAAGCAGAAGATATTAAGAAGAGGCAGCAAGAATACACAGAAGAACTGTACAAAAAAGATCTTCATGACCCAGATAACCACGATGGTGTGATCACTCACTTAGAGCCAGATATCCTGGAATGTGAAGTCTAGTGGGCCTTAGAAAGCATCACTACGAACAAAGCTAGTACAGGTGATAGAATTCCAGTTGAGTTATTTCAAATCCTGAAAGATGATGCTGTGAAAGTGCTGCACTCAATATGCCAGCAAATTTGGAAAACTCAGCAGTGGCCACAGGACTGGAAAAGGTCAGTTTTCACTCCAATCCCAAAGAAAGGCAATGCCAAAGAATGCTCAAACTACTGCACAATTGCACTCATCTCACACGCTAGTAAAGTAATGCTTAAAATTCTCCAAGCCAGGCTTCAGCAATATGTGAACTGTGAACTTTCAGATGTTCAAGCTGGTTTTAGAAAAGGCAGAGGAACCAGACATCAAATTGCCAACATCCGCTGAATCATCAAAAAAGCAAGAGAGTTCCAGGAAAGCGTCTATTTCTGCTTTATTGACTATGCCAAAGCCTTTGACTGCATAGATCATAATAAACTGTGGAAAATTCTTAAAGACGTGGGAATACCAGACCACCTGACCTGCCTTTGAGAAATCTGTATGCATGTCAGGAAGCAACAGTTAGAACTGGACATGGAACAACAGACTGGTTCCAAATTGAGAAAGGAGTACGTCAAGGCTGTATATTGTTACCCTGCTTATTTATCTTTTATGCAAAATATATCATGAGAAATGCTGGACTGGATGAAGCACAAGCCAGAATCAAGACTGCTGAGAGAAATATCAGTAACCTTAGGCATGCAGATGATACCACTCTTATGGAAGAAAGTGAATAAGAACTAAAAAACTTCTTGATGAAAGTGAAAGAGAAGAGTAAAAAAGTTGGCTCAAAGTTCAATATTCAGAAAACTAAGATCATAGCATCCGGCTCCATCACTTCATGGCAAATAGATGGGGAAACAGTGTAAAGAGTGACTGACTTTATTTTTGGGGGCTCCAAAATCACTGCAGATGGGGATTGTAGCCATGAAATTAAAAGACGCTTTCTCCTTGGAAGGAAAGCTATGACCAATCTAGACAGCATATTAAAAAGCAGAGACATCATTTTGCCAACAAAGGTCCATCTAGTCAAGGCTATGGTTTTTCCAGTAGTCATGTATGGATGTGAGAGTTGGACTGTGAAGAAGGCTGACTGTCAAAGAATTGATGCTTTTGAACTGTGGTGTTGGCAAAGACTCTTGAGAGTTCTTTGGACTGCAAGGACATCCAACCAGTCCATCCTGAGTGTTCATTGGAAAGGCTGATGTTGAAGCTGAAACTCCAATATTTTGGCCAACTGATGCGAAGAGCTGACTCATTTGAAAAGTCCCTGATGTTGAGAAAAATTGAAGGCAAGAGAAGGGGATGACAGAGGATGAGATGGTTAGATGGCATCATTGACTCGAAGCACATGAGTTTGGGTAAACTCCAAGAGTTGGTGATAGACAGGGAGGCCTGGCGTGCTGCGGTTCATGGGGTCACAAAGAGTTGGACACGACTGAGCAACTGAACTGAACTGAGCACTACAAGGAATGATCCCAACGTGACCCAATGAAGAGTCCATGTGCCACAACTAAGACCTGACGCAGCTAAATAAAAATGAATACAAAAGAATTAAACAATTCATAATTAAAAAAGGATTCTCAGGTTTATCATCCAAATGTCCAATGACAGATGTCAACATCCTACTCCTTTCCTATTGTGATTGTGGTATCTGCACAGGAAGCCTGTCAAGGCTATACATTAATCCTCTTTGTAACTCATGTTACAATTCAATCATCGGCCAAAATGTCTGGCAGCCAGTCAAAACGCCTTCTTTAAAGCCTGCCATGGAGGTCTTCTAGTTTTCACAGTCTGCACCGAGTTGATAATTAGCTTCTAAAGCATTAACCCAAACTAGTCAATCTTTGATCCATGTCATTATCATTGGCACATACTATACAAAGGCTTTATCCATCTCTTAAGTGAAAGCTTCATTTTCAGTGCACTTTGCTCCAAGCAGTGAGAGTCTGGGTAACTGATGTCTAGGGTGTGCTCCACTCCCCTACCACAAGCAATGGGTCCTTGCTACTATCTGACTGTTAAGTGGATCACACTTTCTTGGGGCACATCTGATACCAACTCTTGACCTGCCTACCACCTCACCCACCCCCAAGGAAAGCCTCACTCAAAGGTTCCCGAGTATGAAGTTTATTTAAGAAGCGATCCCAGAAGCAGGACAAAGGGATGTGGAAAGAGAAATCACAATTTGGTCGGGCCATTCTATGGGAATCTGGGGAGCTTAATCCTGGCAGGTGTCCCCTCAGAAACCATCTGAGGTACACCTGAGAATCTCACATCTGAAGGCCAGGCAGGGGAGGCATTTATCCATCAGCTTGTGTGCCCATCTGTCAAGGGCTTTTCTGTTCATCTGCTATAGGATTTGGGGCAAGATACTTAGAGTCTTTATTGAATTTGTTAGAATATTGCTTCTGTTTTATGTCTTGGTTTTTCAGCCATGAGGCATGTGGGATCTTAGCTTCCTGACCAGGGATTGAATCTGCACTGTCTGCAATGGAAGGCAAAGTCCTAACCACTGGACCACCAGGGAAGTCCTGATACTTGATCTGTTGTATCTCAATTTTCCCATATTTAAAATGGGGCTAAAACTAATAGTATCTACTATAATTAGAACAAAGTAGAATGCATTTATAAATATTAAATGAACTATGTTATAGCAAGAGGTAGGGACAAATGCCAAGCACCTCATAAACACTATATAAGTATTTATTACATTTTCAACAGCTGACATTGAAGCCAGAAGGCACCAGACCAACAGCTTCAAAATCCTGAGGCAAAATTACATCCAACTTAGAATTTTCTACCAAGTAAGAATGGAGAAACTGGCTAATTACCCTTCAGGAGGAGAATGATAAATATTTTGTCACTTACTCATTCAGCAATTAAAATGAATGAACAAGGCAACGTACCATAAATCTGAAGAACTACCTTAAAAGAACTGTTAGCGCTGTTTGATTCCAAGACTGTGACATTCTGGAAAAGGCAAAACTATAAAGACATTAAAAAGATCACTGGTTGCCAGGAGTTAATGAGGAGAGAGGGATGAGCAGGAAGAGCACAGAGAATTTTTAGGGCAGTGAAAATACTCTGTGTGATACCATAATGATAGATATGTGTCAGTATACATTTGTCCAAATGCACAGATTGTACAACACCAAGTGTGAACCCTGATGTGAACTGTGGACTGTGAGTGGTGGCGGTGTCAGTGTAGGTTCATCAGTTGTAACTAATATGCCATCCTGGCGGAGGGTTTAACAATAGGGAGACAGAGGGGGAATATGGGAAATTTCCATACCTTCCTCTTAATTTTGCTCTCAACCTAAAAGAGCCTTCCCTCCACCCCCCGCCCCCCATGTGCCATGTAGGATCTTAGTTCCCTCCCGAACCAGGGATGGAACCTGCACACTCTGCATTGGAAGGCAAAGTCTTAACCACTGGACCACCAGGGAAGTCCCTAAAAGCTTTTTTTTAAAGTCTCTTAAAAATAAATATAGACATGTTTTTTTTTTTTTAAAAAAAAGAACTACTAGCATTTATTCTCATGATGGAAAGATGGTTCACCAAGAGAAAAATATAATTTTATTTATCATATTATATGATGGCTGCAGGAAAGCCACAATCGTCTTAGCCAAGGAAAATGAGGCATTTAATAAAATTTAGCAGTGTTTCCAAGATTTTAAAAAATCCTCAGTAGACCAGGATTTGACAGCAGCTTTTAAGAAAACAATCAGGAAGACAGTCTTGAATCAAAGGCAAACTCATCCTTCATTAATTGCTTAATAGAAACAGTTTTTGCTAATCAGGAATGAGGCAAGGTCTCAATAAACATTTGTTGAGTAAAATGCATCTGCGATCCTGCAGAGGTTCTTGACATCCCATTTGACTGCTCAACATGCAGCAAAAAAAAAAAAAAAAGGTGAAAAACTTTGAAACTGGGACCAGCCTGGTGGCCCAGTTAAGAATCTGCCTTGCAATGCAGGGGATGTGGGTTTGATCCTTGGTCTTGGAGCTAAGATCCCACATGCCTTAACTACTGAAGTCTGTGCACCACAACTAAAGAGTCCATGCACCTCAAAGAAAGATCCTGAAGGATGCAATGAAGATCCCATGTGCTGCAACTAAGACCCGAAACAGCCAAATAACCATTAAAAACAAAAACTTTGAACCCAAAGAGAGTCATATAAAAATACTCAACACTTTCATCCATAGTTTAAAAATTCGTATCTAATGCAAATTATCAATTGTTCTATTTTTATATTTAACACTCAAAATTAAGATTGATTTTGCAGCTATCTCTAAAACTAGAGAAGAGATATTTGTAAAGTAAGTCTGATTTTACAGTTAGTAACAATTAACTGGAGAAGGCAATGGCATCCCACTCCAGTACTTTTGCCTGGAAAATCCCATGGACGGAGGAGCCTGGTAGGCTGCAGTCCATGGGATGGCTAACAGTCGGACACGACTGAGAGACTTCACTTTCACTTCTCACTTGCATGCATTGGAGAAGGAAATGGCAATCCACTCCAGTGTTCTTGCCTGGAGAATCCCAGGGATGGCGGAGCCTGGTGGGCTGCCATCTATGGGGTCCCACAGAGTCGGACACAACTGAAGTGACTTAGCAGCAGCAGCAACAATTAACTAGAATGCTATTCCTCACTGCTCATTTATATGATCAATTTGATCCCCACCTATATTCAGGTAGATTTTAATTTTAGACTTAGTAGAAAATTTCTGGCTGTTCTGACACAAGTGATTCAACTTTTGTTTTCACAGGCAAATTAGAATCTTTAAGGGCATCTTTCTTTCAGACATGTCTCTAGAACATGATCTTATAATTCAAATTAGAGGGAAATATTTATAAGTAATTTTCTAAGTATTTAGACTTGAATCAGGTGTGAATTTCAACTAATTTCTTTCCTGCCTCATTTGTAGCATTCTTATCCTGCGCTGTTACATCCTGGATAAACCCATTGTAAATTGAAACCATCTTAAGTCAAGACTGCATCTGATAGGGAATCTTGGTAGTCCAATGCTTAAGACTCCATCCTTTCACTGCAGGGGAAACGGGTTCCATCCCTGGTCAGAGAACTAAGATCCTACATGCTTCATGGTGCAGCCAAAAAATAAATAGAAAAACCTGATGTCCCTAACTTATCAAACACCAAAGCTTAACCTCACCTAATTTACCCATGTTCAGAACACTTAGATTAGCCTAGTTGGGCAACATGATCTAACTCAAAGCCCATTTTATGATAAAGTACAGAATATCTCATGTAACTGAGTGAATACTGAAAATGAAAAACAAAATGGTTGTCTGAGTCCAGAATAGTTCCCAGTGTGTCAGCTGTTTACTGTTGTGATCGCTTGGCTGACAAGAAGCACTGCCTAGTATCACAAGAGAATATCTACCATGTATGGCTAGCCCAGGAAAAACAATAAAAATTCAGAATTCAACGGTTTGTACCATTGTAAAGTCAAAAATCTTAAACCACTATAGGTCTGGAACTGTCTGTACTCACAGTGCTTTTGTGAAGCATGAGATAAAATAACTTGGTCACAGTGCCTTTGCACTGGCAATTCTGTTCCCTCTGCCAGAAAAAACTCTTGCTCCCAGTATGCCCATGGCAGAATCCCTCTTCCTTTAATCTGATCAATATTACCTTAATAAAATACAAAACTAACCCTGTATTCCAGTTGATCAACATTTCTGTCTCCTTGGTTGGCTTTATGTTTTCCACAGCATTGCTCACCATTAAATACCATTATGTATTTAATTTGTATATTGTCAATCTTTTTTGATTACAAGAGAAGCTTCATAAAGGCATAGATGTCACTTATTTTACCCTATTCCTGGTCTGTATGCCTCAAATACACAGAAGGTTCAAAATAAATATTTGTTAAATAAATGCTTGTAATTCTATAGAATTTAAACACTTAAACATTTTTCTGTAGTTACTGCCAAAGCCTTTGACTGTGTAGATCACAACAAACTGTGGAAAATTCTTCAAGAGATGGGAATACCAGACCACCTTACCTGCCTCCTCAGAAATCTGCATGCAAGTCAAGAAGCAACAGTTAGAACTGGACATGGAGCAACAGACTGTGAAAAGGAGTATGTCAAGGCTGTATATTGTCACTCTGTTTATTTAACTTTATGAAGGGTACATCATGGGAAATGCCAGGCTGGATGAAGCACAAGCTAGAATCAAGATTTCCAGGAAAAATATCAATAACCTCAAATACACAGATGATACCACCCTTATGGCAGAAAGTGAAGAAGAACTAAAGAGCCTCTTGATGAAACTGAAAGAGGAGAGTAAAAAGTTAGCTTAAAGATCAAAATTCAGAAAGCTAAGATCATGACATCCGGTCCCATCACTTCATGGCAAATAGATGAGGAAACCGTGACAGACTTTATTTTGGGGGGCTCCAAAATCACTGCAGATGGTGGTCGCAGCCATGAAATTAAAGACGCTTACTCCTTGGAAGAAAAGTTATGACCAACCTAGACAACATATTACTGTCAAAGCAGAGACATTACTTTGCTGACAAAGGTCCATCTAGTCAAAGCTATGATTTTTCCAGTAGTCACGTATGGATGTAAGAGTTGCATCACAAAGAAAGCTGAGTGCTGAAGAATTGATGCTTTTGAACTGTGGTGTTGGAAAAGACTCTTGAGAGTCCCTTGGACTGCAAGGAGATCCAACCAGTCCATCCTAAAGGAGATCAATCCAGGGTGTTCATTGGAAGGAATGATGCTAAAGCTGAAACTCCAGTACTTTGGCCACCTCATGTGAAGAGCTGACTCATTGGAAAAGACCCTGATGTTGGGAAAGATTGAAGGCAGGAGGAGAAGGGGACGACAGAGGATGAGATGACTGGATGGCATCACCGACTCTATGGACATGAGTTTGGGTAAACTCTGGGAGTTGGTGATGGACAGGGAGGCCTGGAATACTGTGGTTCATGGGATAGCAAAGAGTTGGACACGAATGAGCAGCTGAACTGAACTGAACTGAACTGTAGCCTACCATGCTCCTCCGTCCCTGGGATTTTCCAGGCAAGAGTACTGGAGTGGGTTGCCGTTTCCTTCTCCAGAGGATCTTCCCAACCCAGGGATTGAACCTGGGTCTCCCGCATTATAGGCAGATGCTTTACCATCTGAGCTACCAGGGAAATCCTGAATCAGTTATACATATACATATATCTACTCTTTTTTAGATTATTTTCCCATATAGGTCATTACAGAGTATTGAGTAGAGTTCCCTGTGCTATACACTAGGTCCTATTTAGTTATTTAGTTTATACACAGTGGTATCTATACGTCGATCTCAATCTCCCAATTTATCCCTCCCCCCTCTCACCCCCAGGTAACCATAATTTTATTTTCTATATCCATAACACTAGTTCTGTTTTGTAGATAAGTTTATCTGTACCCTTTTTTAAGATTCTACATATAAACACTATCATATTTGTCTTTCTCTGTGTGACTTACTTCACTCAGTGTGACAGTCTCTAGGTCCATCCATGTTGCTGCAAATGGCATCATTTCCTTCTTTTCGTGGCTGAGGAACATTCCATTGTGTATATGAACCACATCTTTAACCATTCATCCATAATTCAACATTTAGGTTGCTTTCGTGTGCTGGCTATTGTAAATAGGAGCATGAAGCTTTTATTCAAACCAATCTGATATGTACCCTGGTTCTGCCACTCACTGGGGATAACTCTCAGAAGAATACTTAACCACTTTGACTTTCTTCATCTGGAAGTATGGTAAATGAAGCTAACATAGAATCTATCCCTCTTCCGAGGTTCTCCAAGAAGAGGGGATCATCAGTCAGCAAGTCACTCAAGCCAGAAAATAAGTGTATTCTTCACACTTCTCTTGCACACCTCCACCTTACATTTTCCTGATCAGTAGACCATTCAATTCTGCTGTATGAACATCTCTTGAATCCACTCTTCCCTCTCCATTTAGCCCATCACCTGCCGCCTCGTAAGCCTGTCATCACCACTTCTCTTTAACTAGATTATCATAGGACCGTCTTATGGGCCTGTGATCCAGGGTTGGCCCATCACACAGTCACCTCCAAGAGTCTGAATATTGAAAAAGTCATACCAAGCTGCCCAGAAGCTTGAGAAATTACTCAGCATGGCGGCAGTGGCATTTGTGGGGAGCAGTGTTGATGGCAAAACCCTGGAAGACTGTCCCATTTGACTGGTCTCCCTTGGTTCACATCCAGTTTCCAAACTCTGTTCTCTAGTCCTGATACTTCCAGAACTAGCTGATAAAAATCCTTTCAATTCCACCCTTGCCCTGTCAATTACTCATTCTGGCAACCCAGAGCACTGCCTGGCACATCATGAAACACTCACCCACTCCAGCTCCTACAAGTCCTCCTCCCACTTCCAGTGGCCTCCTGTAAACAACCACCCTCACTGCCTTGGGATCTAGCTAGCTCAACAAACCAGCTTCCTCTTACCATTGTATACTCCAGTCACACTTAGACTCCTGCTATTGGACTAACACAGCCTGTTCTCTTGTTTCTGGACATGCTTTATTGTCTATGCCTAAAATCCTCCCTATTTGCATACAAACTTCCTACTCTTTTATTGCCAGAGGATTCGGCTGAACTAGCAGGGAATGCAGAGGCGGTTTCTTGTCTGCCTTTTTATAGCTCATGAAGGAACCCTTTTGACATTAGCTGCAGTTGGAGAAATCCTCGGGTGGGAACCAGGTTAAGCCATAAGCTCACCTTTCTCATAAGACAGATAAGATGCTCTGATGATCCAACACACACCTGTGTGGCTCTGGAAGTGGGGGTGTGGGGGTGGGGCAGGGTCTTGGTCCTCCTTTTGCCCCCTAGTGGTATACTTTCCCCAGACACATTGCCCAGTATCTAGCTATTTTGTAGTATACCTTGAACAACATGAATTTAAACTTCAGTTCAGTTCAGTCACTGTCATGTCCGACTCTTTGCAAGCCCATGGACTACAGCACACCAGGTTTCCCTGTCTAGCACCAACTCCCATAGATTGCTGAAACTCATGTCCATCAAGTCGGTGATGTCATCCAACCATCTCATCCTCTGTCTTCCCCTTCTCCTCATGATTAACTTTTTCCCAGCATCAGGGTCTTTTCTAATGAGTCAGCTCCTCACATCAGGTGGCCAAATTATTGGACCTTCAGCTTCAGCATCAGTACTTCCAATGAATATTCAGGACTAATTTCCTTTAGGACGGACTGGTTGGATCTCCTTGCAGTCCAAGGGTCTCTCAAGAGTCTTCTCCAACATCACAGTTTAAAAGCATCTACTCTTCGGCTCTCAGTTTTCTTTACAGTCCAACTCTCACATCCATACATGACTACTGGAAAAACCAGAGCTATGACTAAGCAGACCTTTGTTGGCAAAGGAATGTCTCTACTTTTTATTATGCTGTCTATATTGTTCATAGCTTTTCTTCCAAGGAGCAACTGTCTTTTAAATTCATGGCTGCAGTCACCATCTGCAGTGATTTTGGAGCCTCCAAAAATAAAGTCTGTCACTGTTTCCATTGTTTCCCCATCTATTTGCTGTGAAGTGATGGGACCAGATGCCATGATCTTAGTTTTTTGAATGCTGTGTTTTAAGCCAGCTTTTTCACTCTCCTCTTTCACTTTCATCAAGAGGTTCTTTAGTTCCTCTTCACTTTCTGCCATAAGGGTGGTGTCATCTGCATATCTGAGGTTATTGATATTTCTCCCTGAAATCTTGATTCCAGCTTTTGCTTCACACAGTCCAGCATTCAGTATGATATACTCTCCATATAAGTTAAATCCCTTCCCTATTTGAAATCAGTCCATTGCTCCATGTCCAGTTCTAACTGTTGCTTCTTGACCTGCATACCGATTTCTCAGCAGGCAGGTAAGGTGGTCTGGTATTCCCATCTCTTGAAGAATGTTCCACAGTTTGTTGTGATCTACACAGTCAAAGGTTTTAGCATAGTCAATAAAACAGAAGTAGATGTTTTTCTGGAATTCTCTTGCTATTTATATGATCCAATGGATGTTTGCAATTTGATCTCTGGTTCCTCTGCCTTTCCTAAATCCAGCTTGAACATCTGGAAGTTCTCAGTCCACGTACTATTGAAGCCTAGTTTGGAGAATTTTGACCATTACTTTGCTAACGTGTGAGATGAGTAGTTTAAACATTCATGGATCCACTAATCCATGGATTGTTTTCAATAGTAAATGCTAAATCATCTGAGGCTTGCTGAATTTGTAGATGTAGACCATAGGATACAGAGGAAGCTTGGACACAGCGTTATGACTTTAAGGTGGGTGCAGATTTTTGACTGTGCCAAGGTTAGTGTTTTTAACTACCCACCCACAACCCCCCGACACACACCATGTTGTTCAAGGGTCAACTGCACTTAGAAAAAGAATTTTTAATTATGAGTGAGGCGCATTAAAGAGAGAAAGAGTTGGAGGGGGCGGGACATCAAGCTTTTCTGGAGAAAACAGTAACGGTAGAGTGCTCTCGGGAACACAGCTGAAGCAGGGACTGGTGAGTCACAGGAAGCCCCTGGAAGCTGAAGCCTAAAGAAGATCCTAAGCGTGGGAGGAGGATTCATGCAGGAGTGAAGACTGACTTCAGGTGCGGTGTAGACCTACCCAGGCTTGGTGCAGCCACCACCTTTCATGGATGAAACATCTCCCCAGTGCTTTAAGTGGTAGTAACAAGTAAAAGTACCTGAGATGAAAATCAGACAGACTTGGAATTGTCCGTTCTGCAACTGCTAAGTCAGCTGACCTGCCATCTTGCAGCTCCGATATCCTCAGTTATAACAGAAGGATAAAATATCATTCTCAAGATTAAATGCCCAAAGCAAGGTGCAGAACTATGTGGACAGTAGCCCTATCTGTCTTTTTTAGCAAAATCGGTGTCACTGTATCTGTATGAGGTGGAAACAGTGCTTATCTCTGGGAGACAAAATGGAGTGGAGTGGGAGTTATTTTCTACTGTGTATTCTTTTGTATTGTTTGGAGTTAGACACTAAGTATATGTTATAACTATTCTTGTTAATTAATTAACTTCATAAAATATCTATCTCACAAAGTTGTTTCAAAGAAAACCCATCATGTGATAGATTTCTAATGAACACTGTCCCCTTCCCCTTTGCAAGTAGACAAAAATCACCCATCTGCAGCATAGCTTTTGTGTGGAAGCTAGAGGCTGGCTAGTATAAACCTTTCTGGTCTATGTGTGAGAGCCCACATGTGTGTTTCAGTATGAGTGTGTGTGTGTGTGTGTGTGTGTGAGTAAACTCTGTAGTAAATGGGAGTCAGAAAACTTGAACCTATTGGGTTGAGGCTGCTGGACTATTAAATCATTCTTAAGAAAAGTTATGGAAAGGGATAAACTGGGAGACTGGGACTGATATAAACACACTACTCTATATAAAATGATAACTAATAAGAACCCACTGTACAGCACAGGGAACTCTACTCAATACTCTGTACTGGCCTACAAGGGAAAAGAATTATATGGCCTACAAGGAAAAAGAGTGAATATATGCCTGTGTATAACCGATTCACTTTGCTGTGCAGGGGAAAGTAACACAAGATTGCAAATCAACATGACTCCAATAAAAAAAATTTTTTTAAAGAAAAGTTGTCAAGTATGAAGAAGATGCTTAGGTTTATACCTTGATCTATAACAATTTAACTTTTGATAAGTACAAAATGAATATTAAACAGTGAACAAGAGACCTGGACCATTTCCATTTCTGAATATGATTGACTAGGTGAAGGTAGTCCAATCTGAGCTAATGATTCTAAAAGTTGGAACTGATGTTTTTTTAATCTTTTGTCCATGCCACATAGCATGTGGGATCTTAGTTTCCTGACCAGAGATCGAACCTGTGCTCTCTGCGTTGGAAGGCAGAGTCTTAACCACTGGACCACGCAGGAAGTCCAAGTACTTTAAAGAAGAGCTCTCATTTTTCCATATTAGGAAACTGCTGCCGGTGACAGCTTCTCTAACTCATTGACCATCACCTGCTTTATCCCAGCCCACCATTCTCCATGCTTTGCCCCCACAAGCCCTTTCACCAACTCAATCTCCACATCAAATGTCTGCCTGCTCATTTCCCCAATATCAGAAGAGGAGAGAAAACCTTGAACATGGCCTGGAAAGCAAAGCTCCTTGAAAAGAAAAATCTATTCACCTAGAGCAACTAGTGGAATACAGAAGCCACTATGACTTATAAACCGCTCGGGGTTAGAAATTCATTAGAAGCAAACACATGAACTATTGTGGATCTAAATATAAAACTCATTCTGTGCAAAGGTCTTCCAAAGTAAGAGATCCAGGAACCCATCAAGTATTTATGTTGTTCTAAATACATGTTTTAATATATAAAATACTTGTTTTCGAAAAAGATACTATAAATTATTCAAAATCCAGTACATTTCACCATTTCTTTCTGCAGGTAAAATAGGTTTTTTGGATCGTTAGCAATGTTTTGAAAAAGCAATCCTGAGGTCCCAGAAAAGCACAACTCAGTAAAAGCCAACACACATGCAGGAGACCTAATTGATCCAAAAGCTATATATGAAAAATTGGACGTCTCTATGGAAAATCAATGGTAGTCATTTAGGGATTAGCAAATAGCACTAGTATGATTAGACAATAGTGCAGAAATTAAATATTTATTCTTCTGTACTCTACTAGGGTAGAGGAGGAAAAATTACCATTTGGAAGGATTTTTGATCTCATGATCTAGTAACAGGAAGAGCACTGGAGTTGCTACGTCAAAGCCATCTTCATAACAAAGAAAATCTTCGATGAAATGCTTCATTACAGACTATTTTTTCAGTTACTGTATTTCCGGAACCATTTTCCACGGATATGGAAACAGTAATCCTTCAGGAGAACTATTGGTAAGGAGACCCAAGCTTATTATCTCATCTCTAAGTCACCAT
The DNA here is from genome assembly GCA_006410615.1 of Neotragus moschatus. Classification (NCBI taxonomy): domain Eukaryota; kingdom Metazoa; phylum Chordata; class Mammalia; order Artiodactyla; family Bovidae; genus Neotragus; species Neotragus moschatus. The sequence goes on from SJYA01001893.1 coordinate 924,608, forward strand.
CCTTTAAGAGATTATTTTCTTATACTCTTACAGTCACAGAATGACTTAGCAAGACTCCAGGTCAAACATATGGACTGCCGCACTGTTCTTTTGTATCATTTCTTTTTAGATTCTGCATATAAAGGATCAGTTTAGTTCAGTTCAGGAGCTCACTTGTGTCCGACTCCTTGCAAACCCATGGACTGCAGCATGACAGGCTTCCCTGTCCATCACCAACACCTGGAGCTTGCTAAAATTCATGTACATCAAGTCGGTGATGCCATCCAACCATCTCATCCTCTGTCGTCCCCTTCCCTCCTGCCTTCGATCTTTACCAGCGTCAGGGTCTTTTCCAAAGTGAGTCAGTTCTTTGCAACAGGTGGCCAAAGTATTGGAGCTTCAGTTTCAGCATCAGTGCTTCCAATCAATATTCAGGGTTGATTTCCTGTAGGATTGAATGGTTGGATCTCCTTGCAAGTCCAAGGATCTCTCAAGAGTCTTCTGCAATACCACAGTTCAAAAGCATCAACTGTTCGGCTCTGAGTTTTCTTTATAGTCCAACTCACACATCCACACAAGACTACTGGAAAAACCAGAGCTTTGATTAGATGGACTTTTGTCAGCAAAGGAATGTCTCTGCTTCTTATTATGCTGTCTAGGTTGGTCACAGCTTTTCTTCCAAGGAGCAAGCGTCTTTTAAATTCATGGCTGCAGTCACTATCTGCAGTGGTTTTGGAACCCAAGAAAATAAAGTCTGTCACTGTTTCTATTGTTTCCCCATCTAATTGCCATGAAGTAATAGGACGTGATGCCATGATCTTAGTTTTTTGAATGTTGAGTTTTAAGCCTGCTTTTTCACTCTCCTCTTTCACTTTCACCAAGAGGTTCTTTAGTTCCTTTACACTTTCTGCCATAAGGGTGGTGTCATCTGCATATCTGAGGTTACTGACATTTCTTCTGGCAATGTTGGTTCCAGCTTGTGCTTCATCCTGCCTAGCATTTCCTGGGAAATAAGCAGGGTGACAAAATACAGCCTTGACATACTCCTTTCCCAGTTTTGAATCTGTCTGTTGTTCCATGTCCAGTTCTAACTGCTGCTTCTTGACCTGAATACAGATTTCTCAGGAGGCAGGTCAGGTGGTCTGGTATTCCTCTTTTGAAGAATTTTCCACAGTTTGTTGTGATCCACACAGTCAAAGGCTTTGGCATAGTCAATAAAGCAGAAATAGATGTTTTTCTGAAATTCTCTTGTTTTTCCCATGATCCAACAGATGTTGGCAATTTGATGTCTGGTTCCTCAGAGGCCTTTTCTAAATCCAGCTTAAACATATGGAAATTCTCAGTTCACATACTCTTAAAACCTCACTTGGATAATTTTGAGCAATACTTTGCTAGCATGTGAGATGCATGCAACTGGGCAGTAGTTTGAGCATTATTTGGCGTTGCCTTTCTTTGGGATTGGAATGAAAACTGATCATTTCCAGTCCTGTGGCCACTGATGAATTTTCCAAATTTGCTGGCATATTGAGTGTAGCACTTTCACAGCAGCATCTATTAGAATTTGAAATAACTCAGCTGGAATTCCATCATCTCCCCTAGCTTTGTTCATAGTGATGTTTCGTAAGGCCCACCTGATTCGAACTTCAGGATATATGGCTCTAGGTGATCAATCACACCATTGTGGTTATCTGGGTCATTAAGATCTTTTTTGTACAGTTCTGTGTATTCTTGCCACCTTTTCTTGATATCTTCTGCTTCTGTTAGGTCCATACCATTTCTGTCCTTTATTGTACTCATCTTTGGATGAAATGTTCCCTTGCTGCTGCTGCTGCTGCTAAGTCTCTTCAGTCATGTCCAACTCTGCAACCCCATAGACAGCAGCCCACCAGGCTCCCCCGTCCCTGGGATTCTCCAGGCAAGAACACTGGAGTGGGTTGCCATTTCCTTCTCCAATGCATAAAAGTGAAAAGTGAAAGTGAAGGCGCTCAGTCGTTTCCGACTTTTATCGACCCCATGGACTGCGGCCTACCAGTCTCCTTTGTCCATGGGATTTTCCAGACAAGAGTACTGGAATGGGTTGCCATTGCCTTCTCCATGTCTCTAATTTTCTTGAAGAGATCTCTAGTCTTTCCCATTCTATTATTTTCCTCTATTTCTTTGCACTGATCACTGACGAAGGCTTTCTTTTCTCTCCTTGCTCTTCTTTGGAACTTGGCATTCAAATGGGTATATCTTTCCTTTTCTCCTTTGCCTTCTGCATCTCTATTTTTTCACAGCTATTTGTAAGGCCTCCTCAGACAACCATTTTGCCTTTTTGCATTTCTTTTTCTTGGGGACAGTCTTGATCACTACCTCATATACCATATCGCAAAGCTCCATCCATAGTTCTTCTGGTACTCTATCAGATCTAATCCCTTGAATCTATTTGTCACTTCCACTGTATAATCCTAAGGGGTTGGATTTAGGTCATACCTGAATGGTCTACTGGTTTTCCCTACTTTCTTCAATTTAAGTCTGAATTTTTCAATAAGCAGTCTTGTTTTTACTGACTGTATAGAACTTCTGCATCTTTGACTGCAAAGAATATAGGCCATCTGAATCAGTATTGACCATCTGGCGATGTCCACGTGTAGAGTTGTCTGTTGTGTTGTTGGAAAAGGGTGTTCACTATGACCTGTGCGTTCTCTTAGCAAAATTCTGTTAGCCTTTGCCCTGCTTTATGTTGTATAGGCCAAATTTGCCTGTTACTCCAGGTATCTCTTGACTTCCTACTTTTGCATTCCAGTCCCCTATGATGAAAAGGACATCTTTTTTTTTTTTTTTTTTTTTTTTTGGTGTTAGTTCTTGCCTGGAAAATCCCATGGACAGAGGAGCCTGATAGACTGCAGTCCATGGGGTCACAAAGAGTAGGACACAACTGAGTGACTTCACTTTCACTTCTCACTTTCATGCATTGGAGAAGGAAATGGCAACCCACTCCAGTGTTCTTGCCTGGAGAATCCCAGGGATGGGGGAGCCTGGTAAGCTGCCATCTACGGGGTTGCACAGAGTCAGACACGACTGAAGCAACTTAGCAGTAGCAGCTAGAAGGTCTTGTAGGTCTTCATAGAACCATTTAAGCTCCTTCAGCATTAGTGGTTGGGGCAGACTTGGATTACTGTGATACTGAATGGCTTGCCTTGGAAAAGAACAGAGATCATTCTGTTATTTTTGAGATTGCACCCAAGTACTGCATTTCAGACTCTTTTGTTGACTATAAGGGCTACTCCATTTCTTCTAAGTGATTCTTGCCCACAGTAGTAGATATAAGGGTCATCTGAATTAAATTTGCCTTCTCCAGTCCATTTTAGTTCACTGATTCCTAAAATGTTGATGTTCACTCTTGCCATCTCCTGTCTGACCACTTCCAATTTGCCTTGATTTATGGACCTAACATTCCAGGGTCCTATGCAATATTGCTCTTTACAGCATTGGACTTTACTTCCATCACCAGCATCCACAGCTGAGTGTTGTTTTCACTTTGGCTCTGTCTCTTCACTTTTTCTGGAGCTATTTCTCCGCTCTTCTCCAATAGCATATTGGGCACCTACCGACCTGGGGAGTTGATCTTTCAGTGTCCTATATTTTTGCCTTTTCATACTGTTCATGGGGTTGTCAAGGCAAGAATAGTGAAGTGGTTTGCTATTCCCTTCTCCAGTGGACCACGTTTTGTCAGACCTCTCCACCATGATCAATCCATCTTGCGTGGCCCTACAGAGCATGGCTCATAGTTTCATTGAGTTAGACAAGACTGTTGTCCATGTGATCAGTTTGGTTAGTTTTCTGTGATTGTGGCTTTCATTTTGTCTGTCCTCTGATCAATAAGGATAAGAGGTTTATGGAAGCTTCCCCATGGGAGAGATTGACTGAGGAGGAAACTGGGTCTTGTTCTGATGGGCAGGGTCATGCTCAGGAAATCTTTAATCCAAAATTCTGTTGATGCATGGGGTTGAGTTCCCTCCTGTTTGGCCTGAGGCCAAAACTGTCACCCACACCAGAGACTCCTGGACACTCACAGGCAAGCTTGGTTCAGTCTCTTGTGGGCACACCGTGCCTCTTTCCTGGCTCCTGGTGCTCACAAGGGTTTGTTTGTGCCCTCCAAGAGTCTGTTTCCCCAGTCCTATGGAGGTTTTAATCAAATCCCACTGGCCTCCAAAGTCAAATTCCCTGGGGGTTCTCAGTCCCTTTGCCAGATTCCCAGGTTGGGAAATCTGTTGTGGGTCCTAGAACTTTCTCAACAGTGTAAGAATTTCTTTGGTATAATTGTTCTATAGTTTGTGGGTCCTCTGCTCAGTGGCTCTATGCTGGGGCTAATTGTGACCTCCTCTAAGAGGTGGTAATTTCACTTTGAAATTAGAAGATAACCATATGTTAACCCACCTTAGTTAATTTTCCCTTGGAAAATGTTCCTTTAATAATGTTTTCATATTTGAATGAGTCTATGTTCAAAGACACCTAATGCTGATGGGTTGATTACCTGGGTTAGAGAAATAATCTGTATTTTTTCTTTAATATTTTATTTATTTATTTTGCTGCACTGGATCTTAGTTGTGGCATTCAGGATCTTCACTGCATCATGCTGAAGGGATCTTCACTCATAGCACATAGACTCTGGTTGTGGCATAAGCAGGGATTGAACCTAAATCCCCAACATTGAAAGGCAGATTCGTAACCACTGGAGCACCAGGGAAGTCCCAGGATATCCTTATATTCCATTTGTTTTGATCAGGGACCTTACATGTTCCATATCATTAACATTTTATAAGAGATTTTATCACTTCATTATCTCAATTAAGACTTTTCAATGACACATATGAATGTGTAATTAAAATATGAATTTCACCAAATGTATATTATAACTAAAATTATGGAGTTGAAACAACTTGATCTTCTTTTTGTGGTTTCTCTGAGAAGCTTGTGTTACTAATGAACAATGACCCTCTCAGTCAATTAACCTCACTGTTTTTCTTCCACGGGAACTTTTATTTGTTTCTCTTTAACAGTTTTCTTTGACCTTTTGTCTGTGCAGTTAAAGTCCCAACCTGCACATAAAATAAAAGTTTGAAGCAGCTATTCAGATCATTGGAGCCAATACCATGCTTTGTGTTTGGATTATTGGAGTCAGGCCAGCAGAGCCAGAATTTTCTTTTCTGCTTTATCCAAATAACAGCCTAATTATCCTTCCTCTTCCAGCTGTGAAAGCCCAGCCAGTGGGAAGTGAAATGATTTTTCCCTAGTCCCAAAGCAAGTTATTAGCAGCCGTGGACCAAAGAATCTCTACTTCCTCCGTGGGTGCCCATCAAATATTACCCTGTGTGCCACAGAGTTGGAAGCAGATATTTTTCCATGCTTCTTACTGAAATCAGCTGTATGTTGCTGCAGTTACTGATTATATTCTGCCTTAAAAGGACAGATTTTGCCCTAATTATTTTAAGTCTGTTCTGGAAAATAGGTTAAATATGTTCAGTAACATTAGGCCTATAACTGGGACTTATGTTTCCAGTGAAAATACCTTAAAAATTAAAATATTTTTACTCTGAGCTCTTTTTTTTTAAATAGGTTTAATTTATAAGAATTTGTCAGTGATACAGGGCTAAAGATACAGAAATAGGTCACTGTCTCCAAAAAGTTGTTTAGATATTTAATTAAAAGCAAGGGTGGCTAGAGAAAGTTTAATACAAGAGATTGCAAAATTTAAAATTACAGATTAAGGATGAGTTGCCATTTTAAGAACACACTTTTTTTATAGACAGTCATCGAGTTTAAGCAGAGCTGAACAGATGAACATCATCCAACACAGGTAGGAAAGATTCCTCTGCTGTGAAACAAGACTATGCAACACACACCTGAGGGAAAGAAAAATTCCTCATGCCATTTTCTCATCAGCTTTTTTTTTTTTTTTTTTTTTTTTTTTTTTTTTTTTTCTTTTTGTTTTGTTGGTT